>SJYT01065427.1:0-17047 GCA_006410635.1 Cephalophus harveyi | reverse complement strand
TTTTCCTCTATTTCTTTGCATTGATCGCTGAAGAAGGCTTTCTTATCTCTTCTTGCTATTCTTTGGAACTCGGCATTCAGAGTTCAAATATCTTTCCTGTTCTCCTTGGCTTTTCGCTTCTCTTCTTTTCACAGCTATTTGTAAGGCTTCCCCAGACACCCATTTTGCTTTTTTGCATTTCTTTTCCATGGGGATGGTCTTGATCCCTGTCTCCTATACAATGTCATGAACCTCATTCCATAGTTCATCAGGCACTCTATCTATCAGATCTAGGCCCTTCCACTGTATAATCATAAGGGATGTGATTTAGGTCATACCTGATTGGTCTAGCGGTTTTCCCTGCTTTCTTCAATTTGAGTCTGAATTTGGCAATAAGGAGTTCATGATCTGAGCCACAGTCAGCTCCTGGTCTTGTTTTTGTTGACTGTATAGAGCTTCTCCATCTTTTGCTGCAGAGAATATAATGCGGAATGAAGCAAGGCAAAGACTAATAGAGTTTTGCCAAGATAATGCACTGGTCATAGCAAACACCCTCTTCCAACAACACAAGAGAAGACTGTACACATGGACATCACCAGATGGTCCGACTCTTTGCAGCCCCATAAATCGCAGCATGCCAGGCCTCCCTGTCCATCACCAACTCCCGGAGTTCACTCAGACTTACGTCCATCGTGTCGGTGATGCCATCCAGCCATCTCAGTTGCTCTCTAATGACTGGTAGAAATCACCAGTGAAACCATCTTATCCTGGGATTTTCTCTGTCGTGAAGTTTTTGATTACTGATTAAATATCCTTATTCATTATTGAACTACCCAGATTTTCTCTTTGTTCATGATTCAGTCATGGTAAGTTGTGTGTTTCTGGGAATGTATCCATTTTTTCTAAGCTCTCTAATTTTGGGCATATAATTGTTCATAGTATTCTCTTATGACCCTTTGTATTTGACCCCTTTGTATTAGTTGTAATGCCTTTTTTTTCATTTCTAGTCTTATTTATTTGAGTCTTCTCTATTTTTCCCTATGGCAAAGGAAATAAAAACAAAAACAGTAGCTAATTAAACTTAAAAGCTTTTTCACAGCAAAGGAAACCACAAACAAAACAAAAAGACAAACTATCGAATAGAAGAAAATATTTACAAATGATATGACTGATAAGGGTTAGTATCTAAAATGTATGAACAGCTCATACAACTCAACATCAAAATAACAAACAGCCATATTAAAAAATGGGCAGAAGAACCAAATAGACATTTTTCCAAAGAAGAAACACAGATAGCCAACAGGCACACAAAAAGGTGCTCAACATCACTAATCATTGGGAAAATGCAAATCAAAACCACAGTGAGACATCACCTCACACCTGTCAGAATGGTTTTCATCAAAAAGAACACAAAAAATGTTGGCAAGGATGTGGAGAAAAGGGAACCCTAGAATACTGTTGATGGGAATGTAAATTGGTTCAGGCAGTATGGAAAACAGTTTGGAGAGTTCTCAGAAAACTAAAAATGGAACTATCATATGATCCAGCAATTCTACTCCTGGATATATATCTGAAAAAAAGAAAACACTAATTTGTTGTGGAGAAAAGGGAACCCTAGAATACTGTTGATGGGAATGTAAATTGGTTCAGGCAGTATGGAAAACAGTTTGGAGAGTTCTCAGAAAACTAAAAATGGAACTATCATATGATCCAGCAATTCTACTCCTGGATATATATCTGAAAAAAAGAAAACACTAATTTGAAAAAGTACAAGCACCCTAATGTTCACAGCAGCACTATTTACAACAGCCAAAACATCATATATTTGTACACACACACACGCACACACAGAGGAACATTAGTCGTGTAAAAAAGAATGAAATTTTGCCATTTGCAACATCATGGATGGACTCAGAAGGTATTATGCTGAGTGAAATGTCAGACACAGAAAGACAAATACTATATGATATCACTTACACGTGGAATCTAACAATAAGACAAACCAGTGAATATAACAAAAAAGAAACAGACTCAGAAATAGAAAACCAACTAGTGGTTACCAAGTGGGGAGAGGGAAGGAGTGAGGGGCAAGATAGGGATAAGGGATTAAGAAAGGGGTAAGAAATAGAATTTATACTATTCTGTATAAAATAAATTAGCTACTAGGACTCTACAATACAAGGAGTATAGCCAATATGTTATAATATCTATAAATGAAGTATAACCTTTAAAATTGTGAATCACTATGATGTATACCTGAAACTCACATTATACTGGACAACAACTATATTTTGATTAAAAAGTCTTCCCCCACCAAAAGATGCTAAAGAAGTACGGTACCCAAAACATGCAAGAATATTTTTTTCCCTGAAAATAACTTTTGGGGTGGGTGAATTTTCCAAAAAAAAAAAAATGTAGTTAAGATAATCTTACCTTTCATGCAATTATTCTTTTTTCTTCATAAATTTTAAAAAGTTCACAAAGCAATGTAATAAATTTCTGTTATACGACTAGCTTATACCAAACTGTGTAATTTAATTTTAATTATAGATTTAACTTGAAGGTTGTTTTCTGAGTTTAATTACTGTAATTGACAATACAAAATTTTATTGACTATGTTGAATAGTAAAGCTACTCAAATCATAAGCCAAAGCTTGGACTAAAAATACAGCCTAAGACCACTTTATGAAAGACCACTTTATGCAAGACTTTGAAAAAACATTTTATTATTGAGACATGATCAGACTCCAGACTCAAAATAGGCCTAGTTTTTATAATATTATTATGCACATATGTTGCATTTTTGGCTTAAAATTTGTCTCTTCTATCTCACAAGTCATCTTCAAATATTGTTGTATTGGACAGTCAGCCATATTTATAAAACAGATAGTAATAATAAATGCTTAAAATGAGTAAACTGTCAAAAGTACAAATATTTTACAATACAGTTCATTTGTAACTTACAAAAACCATGGTTTTCCATATTTACAGCAATAATCAAACAGTAGGGAGGTAGCTGAGTACATAAAAATTCCTCCTTAAAAGAAAGATTCCCCTCTGATTTGCTTTCACACCTGTAGAGCGTGCTTGCTCTGATAAGCCTGTGGCTGGAAGGGTGAGTCTTCAGGAGGTAATTCAGAAGGGAGACGTTGAGGTCAAGAGCCTATCCTCCTTCTCGCTGAGCAGTTCAGGGCTCACCAGCCATCAGTCGTGTCCAAACCTGAGAATGGACTCAACCACAGGAACACACACACTGTCCTACGGGGCTGAGTGACCTCTTATGAAGCTACCACCTGGGCTGCTCAGTCACAGTTAATCAATACTGTGAGTACTAGCATTTGGTTACATGATCAGTTAAAAAGAGGTGGATATAGTTTGAAACAGTGCTAGGGTTCCGTGGCACTCTGTTTGAGAAACCCTTCTCCACGGTGTTACTATGAGGGTCAAACAAGTCCCCCTTTTGTGCAAAAGTCTCAGAAGATAGTCTGGTGCAGAGGGGTAGCTACTGCTTCACTGAGAACAAAGGGATTTGACATAGGAAGGAGACTGGCATTAATAAAAAAATTAGGATATAGCAAGTTCATTGCCATAAGGGAAGCATGTAGACAGTTCTCCGGACACATTGAGAAGCAGCACCTGTTTGCTCCAGAGTTAAGAGAGAGTTTTACTTAGTAGATGGCATTTGACTGAAATTCAGAGAATGATTAGGTGCTTTTCTAGTTAGACGTTAGAGGGAGAGGGTGCTCTAGACAGAGAAATCATATGAATAAGTAGCTTCATTATTCATGTAGTGGATGATCACCAGAAAGGGAAATGTATGTACTATGCTTCATTTTGTCTTCAATTGGCACAGGTAATCATTTTCACAGACCATTTTGCCTTAATTAGAATTGCTTTAATTGAAAAGTATATGCTCCTAATCTTATACCACTAAAAATGTAGATCACAGCAGGTTTCTGGCTTATTTGCCTTCTTATAGTCTCCTGTCTGAAAGATTTAAACTATATAGCTTGTATAGAGCATGCGTGAGTGCTCAGTCCTGACTAACTCTTTGCTACCTCGTGGGCTGTAGCCTACCAGGCTCCTCTGTCCATGGAATTTTCCAGGCAAGAATACTGGAGTGGGGTGCCTTTCCTACTCCAGGGGATCTTCCTGATCCAGGGATCGAATCCACGTCTCTCGTGTTTCCTGCATTGGCAGGTAAATTCTTTACCACTGAATCACCTGGAAAGCCCCTTGTACATCGCACTCCTGCTCAATTTTGACTTCTGAGATGAAAGTATTAATATTTACTAAAATAAACAAAGAAACACAGCTAGCTTACTTTTTTCCCCTAAGCAATGAAAGATTTTAAGGATATACTTAATAATTGTAAACATACTAATAATTACTTTAAGAAATTAAAACAAATTACTTTGTCCTGGTATGACTCAGAATACATTTGTATTAAAGTATAAAGGAGTGCTAATATAATTTTTTTTCCTGATAGGTTATAAAAGTAATATGGCTTGTAACAAATTTTCTTATGTATCATTTTCAAACAGGTTTAGAAGACATAAAAGTGTGTTTTGCTACATGTTATATTTAAATGTTAATATTTTTGCATTACCTTTTTCTACAAATGCACATAATGTGTATTATAAGAGATTAGATAAATAATTTTCATAACTTAAAAAATACTTGCTAAATTTAACTCCCCTAAGTGAACTAAACAATTTGTAAAACCCACATTTTAGTTTACTAATGGCCATAGTCAGAGCACAAGTGTGTACTGAGTAATATTTGGTTTAGGGAAAAGACAAACAAGAATGCAACTAGTTCATATTTCCAGCTCTTCCCTGTGCAGACTGGAACCGGGATTCAATGAGTTGCTGGGAAAAGCAGAAACACACACGTGTGTGAAAGTGATGCCCTCTAACAATGGCTCAGGAAATTCATGATCCTGTTACAGTGTTCCCACTGAGCTTTCAAAGCAGCTTTATATTGAACAAATTTGAAGCTATTTCAAGCGAAACTTGTTGGGATTTGAAAGCAAATCAGCTCTTGAGAAGAATGAGAGATTTAAGAAAGTGTGGAGAGAATGCTGAACTGGATCCAGAATATCTACTTAAATGTATATCGAAAAAAATAATTCAGCATTGTTTTCCAATCATGATTTCTGGAATGAAGAGTAGAAATTGGCAAGCCTTATTAAGGTACAGGCTTGGCCAAAATTGTCCTCCACTCTTTGAAGAGTGGGGGTTTTTTTGTTTTTGTTTTTCCCCATCTGAAGTGAAATTTCTGCTGCTGTCTTGAGCTTGTGAGCTCTTTGAGTGGAGTTCTTGCTCTGGTTAGAGAACAAGTAAGTAGTCACAGTGGAATTCACACTGGAGAATGTGGACCCCAGGGATGTGGACAGAAGTGTGGCTGTTCCTCTCATTAGCCTGACGCCTGCCGCGGTGGCAGCCAAGGGCCCGCTGTCCTAGGCACCACGGTGGGCCTTCCCCAGAGCCCCTGCAACGGCATGGCTGGGACAGTCCAGGAGCGTCCAGTGCCATCCCAAGGAGTCAGCAACATGGAGCCCGGGAGGCAGGGCAAGAGATGTTTGGGAATGTTCATTATCTGACTTCCCACAGATTCATCATTTAGTCCAAAGCCCTGAGGACCCCACTATGAAAAACACTGCACTAGGAAGAGGAGATAGAGGAGGAAAAAGGCAGAAGGGTGGGGTGGGAAAGGACATGGGGTGAGAGAGAAGGGATCGAGGGACAGATGAGCTAGGGGAAAGGGCAAGCAAGGGACGAGGGAATTCTGCGGCAGCGAAGGGCCTCGTGGAGATCCCCGTTAGCTCGGAGCATGCTTGACCCTAGGTGGCGCTGTGGAGTTAGCAAGTTCGGAAAAGTAGACCTCAGAGCGCAGAGCCCCATCTTTCCCATTGGTGCCTGTTCTGTATTTAGTGCTTGTTTGAATCAGTTCCCCCAGGCAGCTCCCATCCCCCTATTAACTTCTAGATGCTGCTCTTTGTTCCTGTCTCCCCGTCCCCCACCACCCTGGCGATTCTCTGCTCTTTCTCAGCTGCTGTGCGCTATGCTAGGTGCTTAACTGTGTTGTCTCCTGGATGCTTACATAGGAAGCATTGTCTGTTTTATAGGCAAGAACACTGACACTCAGATATATGAACTTAGAAGCCCAAGGTCTCTTGATCGGCAAGTTAAACAGCGGGAGGCAGGGCTTGGTACTGCAAGGCCCATGTGCCTAGCAGTGGGGAATCTCACAGTGGTCTTCCCATGGCCATCTCTGTCTGATTCTGAGCGTGGTTGGCGTCCTCTTTACTGCACATTCGCCAGGGGCCAGTCCGATGGCCATCTGGCCCCTCAGTCAATCAGCACTCTTTGTTGGTTGAACATTGTGCTGTGTACAGAGCCCCCGTCTGAGCCCACGGCAGTGAACAGTATGGGGGCTTCCACTGGAGGGAGGTGGATGCTCTGAGTTATGACTTCCCCCAGAAGGAGCCCAGGGTGGGTGCCCTGCTCATGGGTCATCAGAGTTGACACAGCTGAGTGTGAGTAACAAGAAACAGGGAGGGAGGGAAGAAATAAGGGAAGAAACAAAATAATCTATCTAAATCATCCTTTCTTCCTTCTGTTCCGACAAAGACTTTATTTTCCATTTAGAGTTATACCTCTTTAGACACATGGAAGCAACAGGTTAAGGATCCAAAAATAGATCCTATTCTCAAATAATTAGTAGTTAGTAATTAAATTATAAAAAACTCAAGATAAAACCAACTATTCAGTGTTATTCAGGTGGTAATAATCTTGGAAAAGAAAGCATAACCATTTGATGCCATTATATAATTTATTTTAAACTGAGACAGTGAAAAGAAAAAAGAGGGAGAAATTAAGAGGAAACAGAAGCAGAGACAAAAGAGAAATGAAAAGAAAATGGAACAAAAAGAGTTGGCCGCACAGGTCCCACTTGGGAAGCTATGTTTTTTCTCAGGATCCTTTGACCTCTATTTTTGTCTGTTTTTTCTCTGTGTCTCCACGTCTTTTTTCTCTGTATGTATTTGAAAATGAATAGGGAAAGAAAATAGAATTCAAAGGTAATTTTTCCTCCACATCTCATTGTTCAAGTATCAACTACATGGCCACTTCACTGAATTGAAAATTGATCAATTATCATTTCAGGCAACAAAATAAAATTAAGAGTACTGTAGCCTGGGCTAACCAGTTGTTAAAAATTTATGAAGTAGTTGAATGAGTTTTGGGTAGCTGAGTAAGTACCGAAGAAAGAAATGAGTATTGCGATTTTGGTGGTGGTAATGACAAGAAGTGGAGAAGGCAATGGCAGCCCACCACATGCCCTGAGGACCCCACTATGAAAAACACTGCACTAGGAAGAGGAGATAGAGGAGGAAAAAGGCAGAAGGGTGGGGTGGGAAAGGACATGGGGTGAGAGAGAAGGGATCGAGGGACAGATGAGCTAGGGGAAAGGGCAAGCAAGGGACGAGGGAATTCTGCGGCAGCGAAGGGCCTCGTGGAGATCCCCGTTAGCTCGGAGCATGCTTGACCCTAGGTGGCGCTGTGGAGTTAGCAAGTTCGGAAAAGTAGACCTCAGAGCGCAGAGCCCCATCTTTCCCATTGGTGCCTGTTCTGTATTTAGTGCTTGTTTGAATCAGTTCCCCCAGGCAGCTCCCATCCCCCTATTAACTTCTAGATGCTGCTCTTTGTTCCTGTCTCCCCGTCCCCCACCACCCTGGCGATTCTCTGCTCTTTCTCAGCTGCTGTGCGCTATGCTAGGTGCTTAACTGTGTTGTCTCCTGGATGCTTACATAGGAAGCATTGTCTGTTTTATAGGCAAGAACACTGACACTCAGATATATGAACTTAGAAGCCCAAGGTCTCTTGATCGGCAAGTTAAACAGCGGGAGGCAGGGCTTGGTACTGCAAGGCCCATGTGCCTAGCAGTGGGGAATCTCACAGTGGTCTTCCCATGGCCATCTCTGTCTGATTCTGAGCGTGGTTGGCGTCCTCTTTACTGCACATTCGCCAGGGGCCAGTCCGATGGCCATCTGGCCCCTCAGTCAATCAGCACTCTTTGTTGGTTGAACATTGTGCTGTGTACAGAGCCCCCGTCTGAGCCCACGGCAGTGAACAGTATGGGGGCTTCCACTGGAGGGAGGTGGATGCTCTGAGTTATGACTTCCCCCAGAAGGAGCCCAGGGTGGGTGCCCTGCTCATGGGTCATCAGAGTTGACACAGCTGAGTGTGAGTAACAAGAAACAGGGAGGGAGGGAAGAAATAAGGGAAGAAACAAAATAATCTATCTAAATCATCCTTTCTTCCTTCTGTTCCGACAAAGACTTTATTTTCCATTTAGAGTTATACCTCTTTAGACACATGGAAGCAACAGGTTAAGGATCCAAAAATAGATCCTATTCTCAAATAATTAGTAGTTAGTAATTAAATTATAAAAAACTCAAGATAAAACCAACTATTCAGTGTTATTCAGGTGGTAATAATCTTGGAAAAGAAAGCATAACCATTTGATGCCATTATATAATTTATTTTAAACTGAGACAGTGAAAAGAAAAAAGAGGGAGAAATTAAGAGGAAACAGAAGCAGAGACAAAAGAGAAATGAAAAGAAAATGGAACAAAAAGAGTTGGCCGCACAGGTCCCACTTGGGAAGCTATGTTTTTTCTCAGGATCCTTTGACCTCTATTTTTGTCTGTTTTTTCTCTGTGTCTCCACGTCTTTTTTCTCTGTATGTATTTGAAAATGAATAGGGAAAGAAAATAGAATTCAAAGGTAATTTTTCCTCCACATCTCATTGTTCAAGTATCAACTACATGGCCACTTCACTGAATTGAAAATTGATCAATTATCATTTCAGGCAACAAAATAAAATTAAGAGTACTGTAGCCTGGGCTAACCAGTTGTTAAAAATTTATGAAGTAGTTGAATGAGTTTTGGGTAGCTGAGTAAGTACCGAAGAAAGAAATGAGTATTGCGATTTTGGTGGTGGTAATGACAAGAAGTGGAGAAGGCAATGGCAGCCCACCACATACTCTTGCCTGGAAAACCCCATGGATGGAGGAGCCTGGTGGGCTGCAGTCCATGGGGTCGCTGAGGGTCGGACACGACTGAGTGACTTCACTTTCACTTTTCACTTTCATGCATTGGAGAAGGAAATGGCAACCCACTCCAGTGTTCTTGCCTGGAGAATCCCAGGGACGGCAGAGCCTGGTGGGCTGCCGTCTATGGGGTCGCACAGAGTCGGACACGACTGAAGCGACGCAGCAGCAGCAGCAACAGCAATGACAAGAAGACAGCTTTTAAAAAAAAAATGTCTCCTATGTGCCTGGTACTGTAAGAAGCAACTGACAGTTACAGAAGAGAATAAAGTGGAAAAAGTTAAGAGAAAAAGCAAATACAAGATGATGAATTATTAACATGTATCCTTACCTGAAACTTCTTCACGGTTCATCAAAAGCAAAGGCCATCTTGTCTTCCCTGAGGGAAAAAAGAACCACTTCTGTTACATCTGGTAAATTCATCTGTTGTTGAAGAAGGTACAGCCAAGTGTTCAGAGAAATAACCTTCTTCAGGCCCTTCTGTAAACTGTCTGGCTTTTATCAATGGTCTTGACTTCACAGAATAGGACAGTGTGAGAGGCAGGCATCCAAGTGGGTTAGCCTCCAACTTTCAGGATATGGATAGGCAAACATCCTTGAGTCTAGCAGCTGTGAAGCATGAATAGGAGGCCCTCAAACTCCATTTGGTTAGAGCGTTAGATCAAGTAAGAAAACAGTTAACTTTGTGTCAGTGCAATTGCAACCTCAATGAGATTTTATCTAGGGAGTGAAAGATTAGGGGAGACCAAATTTATTGTCATTCAGAGAAAGCATTTATATATTTGGCAGAGCCTCATGTGAGAGCAGAACAAAGGCTGCCAAGGAGGTTCATAAATTGAGATGGATGGTCTGCAGGTATTTTCCACATATGCTGCACACATACGGTGATATACACACTGCACGGCCCAAGCTCAGTGTTGAACTGCCCTGCACAAATACCGAGGCTGTCTCCTTTATGGGCATGGAATGATGGGGTAGGGGGGGCAAGTGGAGCTTGAATCAGTGTCAGGGTTAGAACTGGGATGGAGAAGAAAGAATGCTCTGAGGATGAGGCTGTGTAGTGGGCTGAGATGGGGGAAAGAGGAAGACTGCAAGGAAAGGGGGTGGCAGTGATGGCGCAAGTCCGTGCATGACGAGTCGGGTGGAGGAGAAGAAAAGCCACAAAGGTCGGGCTGGTGGAGAAGATATGGGAGGGGATGATGGCGCATGCGGCATAACACAGAGGAAAAATAATACCATCAAGGGAAAGGATTCAGTAGCGGGAACAACGGTCTTGATCAAGCTTGACCAAGCTTTCCCTTTTATGTCTACGCAGCAGGACAAATCAAAATTACTTTATTGTCTTTCTAACTCAAACTCATCTTAAGGTTTACTCATCAGCTGAAGTCATGAACCCACTTTGAAGATGTCATATCCATTAGGGATGTGGTTGCCAAAAAGAGTGACTCAGTAAGGCACATGGGCCAAATTTGGCCTGCTGCCTGATTTTGCAAATAAAGTTTTATTGGAATACAAGAGTCCTCCTTAGTTTATAAATTGTTTATAGTTGCTTTCGTGGACTTCCCTGGTGGCTCAGACGGTAAAGCATCTGTCTACACTGCGGGAGACCCGGGTTCAATCCCTGGATTGGGAAGATCCCCTGGAGAAGGAAATGGCAATCCACTCCAGGACTGTTGCCTGGAAAACCCCATAGACAGAGAAGCCTGGTAGGCTACAGCCCATGGGGTCGCAAAGAGTCGGACACGACTGAGCGACTTCACGTCACGTCACATCATAGTTGCTTTCATGTTGTAGAGACAGCCGATGAGTAGTTAACGTAAGAGACTATATAACCTGCAGACCCCCTAAATATTTACTATCTTGTCCTTTACTGAAAGGGCTTTCCTGATGTCTCAGTTGGTAAAGAATCAGCCTACAATGCAGGAGACCCTGGTTCGATTTCTGCATAGGGAAGATCCCCTGGAGAAGGGAATGGCTACTCAGTCCTGCATTCTTGGGCTTACTTTGTGGCTCAGCTGGTAAAGAAACTGCCTGCAATGTGGGAAACCTGGGTTCAATCCCTAGAGAAGGAAAAGGCTACCCATTCCAGTATTCTGTCCTAAAGAACTCCATGGACTGTATAGTCCATGGGATCTCATTTGCCCAGCCTTAGCCTTGACTATGGAGTCTGCACCCTTCTCTGCCACTCAAATGCCACTAACCTCTGCCAGGATCTAGTCACATTAGTGGCAAAGCCTGATTCTATTCTACATGGCATCCATTCATATTTATTTTGTATATGTTTAAAGCTTTGCTAGATTATTCTTGGGAAAGGAAAGGAATGTGTTATTATGAAAAGTAAGTAGGAGCTGCTAAGGGACAGGAGAGTGTATCTAGAGGCCTCTAATGCTGTGTCCTCTGAGGACGTCCTTTCATTAGACAGTAGCTCACTGTAAATTTATATGCTGAAGTCTTAACCCCCGGGACCTCAGAATGTGACCTTACTTGAAATAGAGTTGTTGCCGATGTCATTGGTTAAGGTAAGGCCAGGTGGCAAAATGGTAAAGAATCCGCCTGCCAGTGCAGGAGACACAGGTTCTACCCCTGGGTCGGGAAGATTCCTTGGAGAAGGGAATGGCTACCCACTCCAGTATTCTTGCCGGAAAATCCCATGGACAGAAGAGCCTGGTGGGTTACAGTCTATGGGGTTGCAAAGAGCCAGACATGACTGAGTGATTGAGCACACACGCACAGGTCACTACAGTGGGCCCCTAAGCCAGTAAGACTGTTGTCCATATAAAAAGGGTGAACTGGACGATGTGTGCAGGGAAAATACCATGTGAAGATGGCAGAGATGGGGTGGTGCAACCAAAGCCACAGGACGCCAAAGATTGCCTGCAAACCACTAAAAGCGAGGGGAGAGGTCTGGCACAGATTCTCCTTCCCAGCCCTACTGACACCTCGATCCTGTGCTGCCAGCCTCCAGGACTCTGAGGCAATACATTTCTGTTTTAGCCATTCAGTGTTGGTACTTTGTTACAGTAGCCACAGCAAATTAATAAACACAGGTACAAAGTTTTCCACATAGACGTTCCTTGCTGGCAGTAACCATCTCCCTACGGACCACTTTTATTCCTAGAGGGACAGAGCTCACAGTCTCAGAGTCTTTGTTTTTCTTTCTCTCAAAAAATTCCAACTCGGCAGGCAAGGCTTCCAACACCTAACCTTTAGCTCTGGGATTGCCTGTTTCCAACGATTCTTCTTCCTTTGACAAAGACTCTAAAATGGTCAAAGATTTATTTTTTATGTCCACAGAGTGGTCAAACTAAAAATGCTTTATTATCTTTCTAATTCAGACTCATCTTGAAGGTTTACTCATAAGCTGTAAAAGTCGTTAACCTGCTCTGAAAATGCTGTATCCACTGCAGTTGCCAACAGGAGTATACCAGACTCCCAAGAGGCCGGGAGTTACAGCTGCTGACCTAAAAATCTGTGTGCTCAGCAAACTTTGAGTGTTGGTTCACTTCTATTTGGGCTTCCCTTGTGGCTCAGACAGTAAAGAATTTGCCTGCAATGCGGGAGACCCAGGTTCAATCCCTGGGTCAGGAAGATTCCCTGGAGAAGAGAATGGCTACCCCCTCCAGTATTCTTGCCTGGAGGATTCCATGAATGGAGGAACCTGGCAGGCCACAGTCCATGGGGTCACAAAGAGGTGAATGCAACTGAATGACTAACACTGTCACACTGTCGGTTCTGCTTAAAAGTACTACATTTCTAAGACCATCAGGTCACAATAAAATTTTTATCTTCAAATATTAAAAATTAAACTAGTAGTTTGCGTGTGGGTCCGTGAAATTGTTTGATTTTGAAAGAGAACTCCTTATACCTAAGTAAGACCTCTATTTTAAAGGGATGAATAGCCATCGTCATTTTTTAAATTATTGATTCTCCCAACCCTTCCCTTACTTGTATGTAAGATAAACATCCTAAACGTAGGTAACAGGGACCCTGCTAGACACTAGGACAAGAAAGCAATGGGACACTGTCCCCAAGGGTCTCAGAGTCGAGTGGGAAGGAAAGAAAAGGAAGTCGAGATGGATCACAGCGGAGCCGGTAGTGGGGTGCAAGCCTGTGCCATGGGAGGGTAGGAGGAAACATCCAACTCAGCGTGAGACGGCTAAGTCAGCACACGGCATTGGAACAGGCTTCAGAGTCGCAGATGTTTAAATGGGAGTTACTTGGATAGCAGAGCAAGGGCTTTACAGAAAGAAGGGGAAAATGTTAACAACTTTGTGAGCACCTGCTCTAAGCCAGCATCGTGCCAAATATATTTCACACATTTATGTATCACTGTGACCTTCTGAGATAGGTACTGCAGTTAAATTTTTTATTGTAGTAAAATGTACAAAACATAATACGACTTTAAAGGGTACGGCTCGGTGACATTAACTACATTCATACTGCTGTACAACCATCCCTGTTCAATTCCAGAACTTGCTCATCTTCCCAAACTGAAACTCAGAACCTACAAAACAGTTAACTCCCCTCTCCACCACCCTCCAGCCCCTGGCAACCACCACGTTACTTTTGGTCTCTATGAACTCAACTACTCTAGGTAGTTCACACAAGTGTAATCATACCATATTTGTTTTTTCATAACTGGCTATTTAACTCTGCATAATGTCTTCAAGGCTCACCCGTAGTATAGTAGGCCTTAGGATTTCCTTCCTTTTTGATCCCATTGTGTGTGTACGCCCATGTTGTTGATCTATTCATCCGGCAATGGTTGCTTGGGTTGTTTCCACCTTTTGGTTTTTGTGAATTACACTGCTGTGAAAATGGATGCCCACATATCTGTTCAAGTTCCAGCTTTCAATTATTTTGTTTATTCCCAGAAGGGGAAATATGGACTCCTATGGCAATTCTGGAATTACCTGCAAAAATATAAACAGATTCTTAATTTTTTTCAAGAACAGCCATACTGTTTTTTCAGAGGCTGCCACTATTGTACATCCTCAGAAGCAATGCCCACTTTCTCCACATTCTTGCAAGTGTTTGCTATTTTCTATTTTTTGGATATTGGCTATCTTAAGGGGTGTGAAGTGGAATTACGCTATGGGGAGACTGGTACCATTATTATTAGCATTTCTTTTTTAAGATGAGAAGATGAACACTTAGTAACTTGTTTACAGTCATCTAGCCAATTCATGGCACATGCAGAATTTTAACCTGAGTCCATTCTACTTTGGCTCTGTGTTCCTAAGCATAATACCAGATTTTCTGGTGGGGACCTAAGAGAGAACCCAGGAAGCTTGGAGAATGGAAATAAAGGAGACAGTGTTGGGAGGGGAGGTTGTGAATGGAGATGAGACTGTACGAGTATGCAGGGGTCAGATCATAAAGACATTTGTGTTTTTTCCTGGAAAAAATTTCAGTTCTTATAAACAACTTGGAAACATAAAATGTATATGGTAATCATATAAATCTAAGGATACATGAGATGAGCCCATAAAAAAACCCAAAAGGAAACACGAGATGAGCCCATAAAAAAAAAAAAAAATCTGTGTTTCTCAGAAATGTAATCAGAATAACTGTAGGTTAAGGCCTAATGTAAGGAATAACTTATTTTTCCGTCAAAGTACAACTGAAAATAACCAAGAATAATAAGATGTTGGCCTCACATTTTTCCATTTGTACTAAGTAAGGATATTTTGGGGCATCTTATGGAAAATATAACCTCAAGGGTTAAGGGGGCATTCACCAGGCATCTCAGCCAATTCCTATTGGGAATCTTGTGCTTGTATGAGGCAAGGCCCCCAGGCTGTGGTCCTGGATGAAGGACCTAGAAGGAAGGAAACCCCGCTGTGTACTTGGGTTTCAAACTGTCTAGGCATGCGCAGACAGTGTGCACCGTGGAGTGGAGAAGAGAGAGGTCTGTCTATGGGAGGGACTGGAGCCCACTGGTCAGAAGTCAAGGTGGTCTGGGGACCCCTGAACCTGTGGCTGGTGGACTGAGTAGGAGGCACTTGCTACACTAACAGTGCTACCAGCCATCTAGCCCAGAACAGTGGCCGAACCCGACATTCCTCAGTGAGGTGGAAGCACATATGTATAAATGAAGAGGCGGAGGAATAGTAGCTGAGAGTACAGGCATTAGGTAAATGGTTATGCAGCAAGGCAGATCTAATGCAACACGTTGTAAGAGAGCTCAGAGCAGGTGCTGATGTTATCTCTTAGCTCAGTTACATGAGATGCCAGAAAGGGTGGAGCCCTATATCGTTGGGACCAAACTTGCTTTTGGAACCTGCCACAAATGGGCTTCCCTGGGGGTTCAGTGGTAAAGAATCTGCCTGCCAGTGCAGGAGGCGTGGGTTTGATCCCTGGATTGGAAAGGTCCTCTGGAGAAGGAAATGGCAACATACTGCAGAATTCTTGCCTGGGAAATCCCACGGACAGAGGAGCCTGGCGGGCTACAGTCCATGGGATAGCAAAAGAGTCGGACACAATTTAGTGACTAAACAGCAACCACAAAATGATCAAATGGAAGTGTGCAAACCTGAGTGATATCTTGGTCACGTGACGTGACAATGAAGTGGGCTAACTGCTAATGAGTGAGTGGGACTCCGGTAATGGGCCAGCATCTTTTTGTCCAGTTGTGTCTGCTTGGTAAGATCATGATGCTGATGCTGGTGCTCCAGTATTTGGGAACCTGAGTGAAGCCTCCTCTCCTTCCCCTATGCTAGCTCCTCCAAATCCTAGGCATATGAAAATGAACATGGCCAGAGGCTGTGTGCTGTGAAGATTTAACTTTACCTGAAGCAAGGCCTCACATCTCCCTCTGAGCTTCTGGAGCGGGTGAGTTGTGATACTGACCTTAAAAATCTCCTTAGAAACCACATGGAGAATTGAAGAAGCACAGGACGTGCTTTGTGGGGGCTTCCCTGGTGGCTCAGTTCAGTTCAGTCGCTCAGTCGTGTCCGACTCTTTGCAACCCCTGGGTTTTCAGTCACTCATAGGAAGAGCTAAGATGCAAGGAAGAGGCTGCTGAGGATAACTGGGTATGGAGAGTGGGATTGTGGGGAATAACCTCAGAGCCCTGCAGCTAATAATGACAATAGTAATAGATACCACCTGCCCTATGCTATGCTGCTCAACTGTATTTACTCTATTTATCTGTGAATATTTATCGAACATCTGCTATGCTCCAGAGTTTATGCTAGACTCAAGGGCTACAGTGATGAGCAAAAATAAGTATATTTTCCACCATACTCTGGGTGGGGTGGGGCAGGTCCTCTGGATGACTTATAGGATGAGTCAGAAATAAATTAAGTGTGTACATGTGTCATTACAATGTCCATGAGAATGTATAAATGTCATTAGAGTGTAAAGTAAGCACAGCTGATAGGCTTTGGGATGTTAGGAATGCTCACTCTTCTCTATTATTTTTTCTTATTCTCATTCCACTGAGGAGGAAACTGGGTCTCAGAGAGGTTAAGTCATTTTCCCAAGAGTGCACTACAATCAATGGGCACAGCTGAGATTTCTATCTACCTATCCAGGTCTAACTGATCCCAAAGGCTTTTCTCTGAATCTCCTGACTCTAGACTGTCAGTTTAGAGACTGGAGAAAGGCAAAGTTGATCTGTTTTACCCTGGTGTGACCTGAAGGCCTTCCGATCATTCATAATCTACCTTTCCTGTCCTGTCTTGGAGTGGATTATAAGGCCCCTCCCAACATGCACTCAGAGTGTCATTCTTTCTTCCTCTGCCCCTCCTATACCTACATGACCCTGCCAGGAGTGCACAGCCCTTTCTCCAGGCCCTGTCAGGTTGTAGATGAAGCTGAGACCAGCAAACCTGGGCAGCTGTCCCAGTGCACAGCAGTCCTCAAGCGGCTCTGTTCCCGGCCTGTTCAAGGCAGACAGCACCAATGTCTGAGTCAATGTTTGCACATGTGTGAAGTGGCCCTTGT
>SJYT01065422.1:203486-226187 GCA_006410635.1 Cephalophus harveyi | reverse complement strand
GGGTGCACTGGGATGACCCAGAGAGATGGTATGGGGAGGGAGGAGGGAGAGAGGGAGGTTCAGGATGGGGAACATGTGTATACCTGTGGTGGGTTCATGTTGATGTATGGCAAAGCCAATACAATATTGTAAAGTAATTAACCTCCAATTAAAATAAATAAATTTATATTTAAAAAATAAAAATAAATAAATAAAAATCACAGTCTTAAAACCATACTAAACATTTCAAAATGAAATGCTAATTAAGGTTTTACAGAATCCCTGAAGTACATTCCAGAGAAGGCAACGGCAACCCACTCCAGTACTCTTGCCTGGAAAATCCCATGGACAGAGGAGCCTGGTAAGCTGAAGTCTATGGAGTTGCTAAGAGTCGGATACGACTGAGCGTCTTCACTTTCACTATTCACTTTCATGCATTGGAGAGGGAAATGGCAACCCACTCCAGTGTTCTTGCCTGGAGAATCCCAGGGACAGGGGAGCCTGGTGGGCTTTGGTCTATGGGGTCGCACAGAGTTGGAAACAACTGAAGCAACTTAGCAGCAACAGCAGCAGAAGTACCTTCACAGCAGTCTTGCATTGTAAAGATTAGCTTAAAAGCCACTCTTTCTCTTTAGGTATTTGACAAGGTCATCAGTTTCTATAGTATACTTCCTCTTCCAATTCCTGTCTTTGAGAAACCAAAATCTGTTATTTTCATAGTTTCTACAAGTCCCTCATGCAGGTTCGTATTTCTTGCTCTACAGTTAATAAAAGCTTGTACTTGTCTTTCTAAACAATATATTCTTTTTTTCTTCTTCTTTTTTTTTTTTTTTGGTCAGGTTTTTTGCTACTCTCCACCACACCTAGAAAATGAGTTGTTTAAAAATCAACATTCTATCAAAGATACTAATGTATATTCTTCACTAAAGGCAAATGAGCCAAAATGCAAAAGCAAAGATGTGTCAGAATAATAATGGCAGTTGTATCAGGTCCAGTTGGATTAATTCAAGACTGTTTTTTAAGAGCAAAAGGACACCCTAGAGGGATAGTCAGCCAAATCAGTTACCCAGTGAACAAATAAATGCTAACAACTACTAAGTGAGATAAAGCTTCCTGTAAGAATTAAGTAGCTTATCTGATCCTCACAACATTCCTATGATGACAAGAGTATAATATGAAGAGGCATGCATAGTGCTAGAATAGTTTGATCAAGGCCACTGAGTCAGTACAAGGTATATCTGGAAAGCAAGCCTGGCATGTATTCAAAGGCTTACTTTCCACTTCTCTGTCCCAGTGTGCAGGAAAAAAAAAAAAAAAAAATTGGAAAGATAGGTAAGGTCTATTCCCTGCCAAGACGGAACTTGGAGATTCTCAAAAGAGAAAAAGGAGCACAAAATGTAGTGAGACAAAACATGATCAAGATTTCAGATAAATTAAGAAAGATAAATTCAGTAGACTCACTCAAACTGTTATAAAGAAGATTGCATAAGCATGAGCTTTGGGAAATGGGTGAGATTCCAACAGGTAAAGAAAGAGATGGATTTTATTTTCTTGGGCTCTCAAATCACTTTGAACAGTGACTGCAGGCATACAATTAAAAGTGGAGAACAGAGGAGCTTTTGGAAGGAAAACTATGACAAACTTAGACAACATATTAAAAAGCAGAGACATCACTTTGTCCATGTAGCCAAACTATGGTTTTTCCAGTAGTCATGTACAGAGGTGAGAGTTGGACCATAAAGAAGGTTGAACACTGGAGAATTGATGCTTTTGAATTGTGGTGCTGGAGAAGACTCTTGTGAGTCCTTTGGACTGCAAGGATACCAAACCAGTCCATCCTAAAGGAAATCAACACTGAATATTCATTGGAAGGACTGTTGCTGAAGCTGAAGCTCCAATACTTTGCCCATCTGATGGGAAGAGCTGCCTCATTGGAAGAGACTCCAATGCTGGGAAAGCAAAAGGAGAAGAGGGCGGTAGAGGATGAAATGGTTGGATGGCATCACTGACTCAATGGACACAAATCTGAGTAAACTCCAGGGGACAGTGGAGAAGAGAGGAACCTGGCATGCTGCAATCTATGGACTTGTTAAGAGGCACACAAGACTTAGTGACTGAACAACAACAACAACAAAGAGAAATGTAAATATAGTTGTTCTGTTAAGAGGAGTGGAGAAAATTGCAACATATTAATCTTCCCCTATGGCTCAGCGGTAAAGATTTGGCCTACAAAGCAGGAGCCACATGTTCGATCCCTGGGTTTGGAAGATCCTGTAGAGAAGGGCATGGCAACCCACTCTGGTATTCTTGCTTCGAGAATCCCATGGATAGAAGAGCCTGGCAGGCTACAGTCTGTGGGATGTCCAAGAATCAGACAGGACTGAAGTGAGTTAGCATGCATACAAAATACAAACAAAAAGGTAGATGGTTTGAAATAGGACTCTGGTGAAATCAGATTTCGCTCTCTCTCCTTGATTTTCTTTTTTTCTTGAGTAAATTTGACTTGTAACATCAGGTAAATTTAAGATATACAGCCTGTTACTTTGATATACTTATATGTTGTAATATAATTGACCATGTAGCAATATTTATCACATTACATACATATAGTCCAGTGTTACTCTCTATATTCATTATACTGTCCAGTAGATCCCTGTGGCTCATTTGCTATTCCATACAAGTTTCTATCCTTAAAAAACCTCACTCTTGTCTTTCATGATGCCCATCCACTGGTAATCACCATTTTATTCTGTTTTACACCGGTTTAACTTTTTTTTTTTAATAATCTCAGGTTTTCTGAATCAGGGGATTTCTTCAGGGAAATTTTAGAGAAATAATCCTGGAAAGGCTCATTGTTAGGAAAACTGAGATTTCTAGGTGAAGGGAGAGCATACATCATCTACTCCAAAAGAGATTAACCATAGATGCCAAAATGAATGAAACAATGTATCAGTTGAGTAAATTTCTGACTTTCAAATCCTTTATAGCCATCCTCAGACTCTTCCTGGAAGAAGGTGCATTATAAACATAGGTACATATTTGACAGCACATGTTAAAATTCCCAGCTCCTAAATTACAAGCAAAGACTCAGCACCATGGAATAACTTTCTCTCAGATGTCTAGTCTTCATACTAGAAGACCACAAAGGAACTAAGAACAGGAATTATCCTGTGATCAGATTTTATTATATCACTGGGGTATACTTTGATTAAAACTCATTTTCATGCTCTCACAATAATTTCTCTACAAAGGAGAGAAATGAAATTTAGGTAACTATAAACCACTTCTGCATTTCACTTACACCTTTGAATATTAGCACAAATGCTCTTCAAATGTAATTTATATCATATACTTTTATGCTATTTCCTAATTTCATTCAATAAGTTTACCAATGCAGAAAGCTCACAAGATTTTAAATTTTATTTTCATAACAAACGGGAAAAATGATTTTTTGTATTACTAACATAAAGTACTGTCTCTTATACACATCTTCTCTCCCTCCTCCCTCCCCATACCATCTCTCTGGGTCATCCCAGTGCACCCACCACAAGCATCTAGTATCACGCAGCGAACCTGGACTGGTGATTCATTTCATATATGATATTATACATGTTTCAATGCCATTCTCCCAAATCATCCCACCCTCTCCCTTTCCCACAGAGTCCAAAAGACTGTTCTAGCTGCCTCATTGGAAGAGACTCCAATGCTGGGAAAGCAAAAGGAGAAGAGGGCGGTAGAGGATGAAATGGTTGGATGGCATCACTGACTCAATGGACACAAATCTGAGTAAACTCCAGGGGACAGTGGAGAAGAGAGGAACCTGGCATGCTGCAATCTATGGACTTGTTAAGAGGCACACAAGACTTAGTGACTGAACAACAACAACAACAAAGAGAAATGTAAATACAGTTGTTCTGTTAAGAGGAGTGGAGAAAATTGCAACATATTAATCTTCCCCTATGGCTCAGCGGTAAAGATTTGGCCTACAAAGCAGGAGCCACATGTTCGATCCCTGGGTTTGGAAGATCCTGTAGAGAAGGGCATGGCAACCCACTCTGGTATTCTTGCTTCGAGAATCCCATGGATAGAAGAGCCTGGCAGGCTACAGTCTGTGGGATGTCCAAGAATCAGACAGGACTGAAGTGAGTTAGCATGCATACAAAATACAAACAAAAAGGTAGATGGTTTGAAATAGGACTCTGGTGAAATCAGATTTCGCTCTCTCTCCTTGATTTTCTTTTTTTCTTGAGTAAATTTGACTTGTAACATCAGGTAAATTTAAGATATACAGCCTGTTACTTTGATATACTTATATGTTGTAATATAATTGACCATGTAGCAATATTTATCACATTACATACATATAGTCCAGTGTTACTCTCTATATTCATTATACTGTCCAGTAGATCCCTGTGGCTCATTTGCTATTCCATACAAGTTTCTATCCTTAAAAAACCTCACTCTTGTCTTTCATGATGCCCATCCACTGGTAATCACCATTTTATTCTGTTTTACACCGGTTTAACTTTTTTTTTTTAATAATCTCAGGTTTTCTGAATCAGGGGATTTCTTCAGGGAAATTTTAGAGAAATAATCCTGGAAAGGCTCATTGTTAGGAAAACTGAGATTTCTAGGTGAAGGGAGAGCATACATCATCTACTCCAAAAGAGATTAACCATAGATGCCAAAATGAATGAAACAATGTATCAGTTGAGTAAATTTCTGACTTTCAAATCCTTTATAGCCATCCTCAGACTCTTCCTGGAAGAAGGTGCATTATAAACATAGGTACATATTTGACAGCACATGTTAAAATTCCCAGCTCCTAAATTACAAGCAAAGACTCAGCACCATGGAATAACTTTCTCTCAGATGTCTAGTCTTCATACTAGAAGACCACAAAGGAACTAAGAACAGGAATTATCCTGTGATCAGATTTTATTATATCACTGGGGTATACTTTGATTAAAACTCATTTTCATGCTCTCACAATAATTTCTCTACAAAGGAGAGAAATGAAATTTAGGTAACTATAAACCACTTCTGCATTTCACTTACACCTTTGAATATTAGCACAAATGCTCTTCAAATGTAATTTATATCATATACTTTTATGCTATTTCCTAATTTCATTCAATAAGTTTACCAATGCAGAAAGCTCACAAGATTTTAAATTTTATTTTCATAACAAACGGGAAAAATGATTTTTTGTATTACTAACATAAAGTATTCATCAGTGATATACTTTGAGCAATGTAACATGTTTCAATTCTAATTAAAATTTGATATTATATAAGCAATATAATTAAGTTGCTTACCATAAATGAGTTTAGGTTGATGATTATACTTTGATGATAATATTTGATATAATTCTGTCATTTCCTAATACAACATGAGGTAAATTATTAATAATTTTAATTTAAACAACTACTAATTAGAGGAAAATATCAGTGTTATCAAATGTTAATAGCATGGTCCTTTTTATACCAGCATGAAACCTTTAGTAGAATTTTAATTATTTTCTGCAATTTTATTACACTTTTTAGAAATAAAGCATTTAAGGTATTAGAAAGAATAATTTGCCAGATTTTCTACAGCTAACATTAGAAGGCTGAGCACCAAAGAAATTGATGCTTTTGAACTGTGGTGTTGGAGAAGACTCTTGAGAGTCCCTTAGACTGCAAGGAGATCTAACCAGTCCATTCTGAAGGAGATCAACCCTGGGATTTCTTTGGAAGGAATGATGCTAAAGCTGAAACTCCAGTATTTTGGCCACCTCATGCGAAGAGTTGACTCACTGGAAAAGACTGTGGTGCTGGGAGGGATTGGGGGCAGTAGAAGAAGGGGACGACTGAGGATGAGATGGCTGGATGGCATCACTGACTTGATGGACGTGAGTCTGGGTGAACTCCGAGAGATGGTAATGAACAGGGAGGCCTGGCGTGCTGCGATTCATGGGGTCGCAAAGAGTCGGACACGACTGAGCGACTGAACTGAACTGAACTGAACGTTATATAGAAGAGTATATATAATATATATAAACATACATATGCTTTACATGTCTATATGTATACAGACATTTCACAGCTTGCATGGTAGAAAAGATCTTTCATAAATTAAAAAATGTATGTATAAAAAGGAGTTCACTATTCTATACTGGACAACTAGAAAATCTCATTTAAGAATATTAAAATATATGGAAAACTTTTCTTTTTCATGATGTACATTGACATTTATGAATGTTGATTTGGATTGAGTTTATTTTTATAAACTATTATAAAATTGTTGGCAATTGTATTTCAATATTGGTATAAAACTTGATTGTGCAAGATAATAAGAGAGCAAATCTCTCTCTTCTACACAAAATGGGGCTTCTCAGATGGCTTGGTGGTAAAGAATCTGCCTGCAATTCAGGAAATGCAGGAGAGGTAGGTTAGATCCCTGGGTCGGGAAGATCCCCTAGAGGAGGAAATGGCAACACACTCCAGTATTCTTGCCAGAAAAAAAGCTGAGGACAGAGGAGCCTGACAGGCTACAGTCCAAAGGGTCACAAATAGACACGACTG
Organism: Cephalophus harveyi; assembly: GCA_006410635.1. Classification (NCBI taxonomy): domain Eukaryota; kingdom Metazoa; phylum Chordata; class Mammalia; order Artiodactyla; family Bovidae; genus Cephalophus; species Cephalophus harveyi. Next base: position 219,642 of record SJYT01065422.1, on the reverse strand, counting down.
AGCAATTGTGCATGCACGCTACGGAAAATAAGTACATTGGTATAATACAGGAGACCTCCATCTTCAATCTAACCATTAGTCCATTGGTCTGTTTGTTTGCCTGTGCTATTTTTCATATGAGGACAAATGACCTCTGCCAAGGAGATTTGTAAATAAAAGTCCCTAAAATGTTCACATAAAAATATCACATTCATTTTCAGGGCTTCTTTTTGGCTACTCTCAAGCATAATCAAGCCTGAGGAATATCACAGGAGTACAAAAAAATGGTTAAAGGCACACAGTTGGCTTTGAGTGATATAATTTTGCAGTTTCACCATAAAACTGACTACATTTTAGATGCCTGAAGTTTTAATTCAGTAACTTAAACTGCAAGAAAAATATTGCATCCCTTATTATATCAGTTTTCCTCTGAAAGGCATCTAAGCATCCTGAAGGTTTCTTAGTTTGAAGGAATGTCAGCATTTCACAAAGGCTATTGATATTCTTCATTAGCTATAACATAGTTAAAATGTAGCACCTGCAATAAATCAAAGTATTGGAAGATTGCATTAAACTTATGACAGTTACAGAGTTTGGTGTGTGTTGCTTATTTTTTCCTCCCAGTATTCTAGGGTCATCACTCATAATAGTGAAAAGTATAGCATAAAGGGGAAAAAATTCAGAATGTTCCTAAAAATAAAATAGAAAGCCCTCAGGAGCCCTTTCAGATCAACAATAAAAAGTATTGCTAGCTGTAAAATTTGTAAGCAGGTTCCATCCTGTCGGCACAGAAACAATGAAGATGAATTACATTCCAGCAAAAACATTGGAAACTGTCTGGTAACAGTGGCAAATCTACTACAGGGAGGACAAAGCATAACTATTTCTTCTATGTCTTAAGTTGAAGGTGTCAGAACAGGAAGATATGAATTAAATGAAAACAAAGGACCATGTTTAGAAATTATCTCTTTAACCATTCAATTCACTCATTTGGCCACTGTTTCGACTACTCAGTTTTTAGAATCTCTGTATTATTTCAAAGCTCATAAACACTAATGCATGATCACTGGTACAAAAGGTCTAAGGATGTCCACTTTTATACACAATAAAAGAATATGAGTTAGTGTGATGGTAGTTATTTTTATCTCTTTCAAATATCTTTAGAAGTGTTAGAGAAAAAGTTTGAGGTTTGTTTGGCTAGCTTGAAGCAAAGGTGTTTTTGTCTCTGGTAAAAGTACATTTGATCTGCTTGGGAGATGTTGGCAGCTGGTAGGAAATGTTAGAGAGGACCCCATAGAGCCCTGCAGAGCAGATCTACTACATAGCAACACATCTGTGCAGGAAGTAAGAGGCCTGTTTTGCATATGTCCTTGTTTGATGTCCTGGATATTTGTGTCATAGCTGAAAAGACATGCTGCTAAAATGAGAAATATGTGGATAGGGGTTGTTTTGAAAAAGCTGATGCCCCACCTTGATGGCAGGTTGTAAGTTTAATAACAAATTTTCCACATCCTAAACCAAGGTCAACATATGCAAAATGAAACTCACACCACAGCAGAAATAGGGAGAGTGTTTATTAAACCTTAACTGTGATTCTCAAAGGATGTTTAGGTGTGCAATATGCCTACTGTCTACTAGGACAGCTTGACTTTTAATTTCATTTAAAACTCAGAGGTTTTCTTCCTTAAATGTTTATGAATGTTAATTAAAAGAGACATCAGATAGTCATCAGATATTTAGAGTTTTTATTTGACAATATCTGGAAGTTGCTTTCCTTTTATGCTGGTATTCAAATTTTCTACCTATAAGTGATGAACATGGCTTGAGTTAATTGTACATTAAAAATTGAAATTAATATTAGGTTCTCTGAGAATCACTGAAAATTGCCACAGTACATGTTCCAGAGTTTCAATGATCGATTGCATTAAAGCAGTGGTGGAATTCAAGGTGAATTGAAATAAATATTAAGTGAAGGTACTTTCAACCTCATCAATACCTTTATAAAAAATCATTTTTTTGAGCTGGAGGGACAACTAATGGTAACTAAATCTTAAGCAATTATCCAGCAGTAGATACGGTATTTGTTTGAGTACCTAATAATCTCTCAAATCTTTGTTTTTCCCACTTGAACTAATTTTTGATGGAACACCATTGAGAACAATAGGGCACTGAGAGCAAATGAAGTAGGTGTTTCTTCAAGTGCTCTCCCATAACCTTGCATTAGGTGGCTGATGAGATAGTCTGTATAATAACATGGCCCTAGTGTGTTTCTGTTAAGTCAATGTGACATTGACTATATACAAAAGCACCACTGGCATCTAAGCAGACTGGATACACAGGCCCACAACGACTTTACTTATCCAACAAGAAGGGTTGTGCACTAATCACACAGTTATACCCCTTTCCCATTCTCCCAGTTCAAATTTTGTCTGTTGGCAGTAAAATAAGTATCATTCCAAGTATAATTCTAATCTAACAGGTTAAAATGAACTTCTCTAATAATTTGTGTAAATATGCTCTGTGGACTAAATGTGTGTAAATAATTATTAATTCAAATTAATGAATCTTTATTCAAATGTACCAAAAACAATATAGAATAGTTAGTATTCATATGAAACTAGCAATAGGTGAAAATGTAATATAATTCAGTTCAGTTCAGTTGCTCAGTCATGTCTGACTCTTTGCGACCCCATGAATCGCAGCACGCCAGGCCTCCCTGTCCATCACCAACTCCTGGAGTTCACTCAGACTTACGTTCATCGAGTCAGTGATGCCATCTAGCTGTCTCATCCTCGGTCGTCCCCTTTTTCTCCTGCCCCCAATCCCTCCCAGCATCAGTCTTTTAAAATGAGTCAACTCTTCACATGAGGTGGCCAAAGTACTGGAGTTTCAGTTTTAGCATCATTCCTTCCAAAGAAATCCCAGGGCTAATCTCTTTCAGAATGGACTGGTTGGATCTCCTTGCAGTCCAAGGGACTCTCAAGAGTCTTCTCCAACACCACAGTTCAAAAGCATCAATTCTTCAGTGCTCAGCTTTCTTCACAGTCCAACTCTCACATCCATACATGACCACAGGAAAAACTATAGCCTTGACCAGACAGACCTTAGTCGGCAAAGTAATGTCTCTGCTTTTGAATATGCAGTCTAGGTTGGTCATAACTTTTCTTCCAAGGAGTAAGCATCTAGGTAGTAATAAATATATTAGTCTTTCCTGTCACTAATTTTTTTTTGTTGAAATAAGATTCTAGGATGTCACTCATTTGACATCTCCAGTGTCAGGAAAATCATAGTAAAGATGAGATTTCAAAATTGAGTTTCTGCAATAATTTTAAAGCAAGAAAGGAGCAAAACACAAATATCTATTGCATAAATTCAATTTATTTTATCTATTGATCACCAGGGTATACATTTCAAGGTAAAACAAGGTTTGACCTACAAATTGCTTAAAGTATTGAATTTTTTAAAAGGTATTTGCTCTAGGAGAAATTTATTAAAATGTATGCAGGTTTATGTGCAGTGCTAAACACTACCTCTATAAGTGTTTCAGCAACTATTCAAAATTATATACTTAGCTGCCTAATGCAATACTAGTTCTTGGCTTATGTTAAAATTAACATCTTTAAATCTAGAGGAAAAAAAAAACTCAATCTTGCAATTTCAGATTTTTTAATTGCTAACTTTTTTATTAAATTAGGCAGAGCTTTATATTAAATCCAAGCTCAAGATTTTATGTTTATCTTTTTCCTATAATATATTTTTGGACTTGCTATAGAAAACTAAATGTCATTAGAGTGCACTTTAAAATAAAGAATGTATTTTAAATGTGATCTGCATTTCCTCTGCTATCTTTCAATAAAATTAATGAATAACATTTTCAAGTGAATATTTAATTGTGTGTTTTAACAATAAATTAAAATATCTTTATGAGAAGTATAAACTCAGTCTATCAACTTAAAGCAAGTTATTCCCCAGTGATCTGTAAACATAATGGAAATGTATCTTTTAGTCAAGATTGTTGTTTCATAGAATACTCCTGTGTAAGAGAAACACGTCAACAATATCTGTGTTAAGCATTAGTCACACTTTGGGCCCTCCCATCAGGGAGCTATCCTCAAAGTCATTAATACATGATGATACCAACAATACATGGATCTAACCGGGATTGTGGTGGTGAAAGTCGTAGAGGAGAATGCATGATGGTGAAAGCCTCTGTTCATTGTGGGAGGTCTCTATATATGGATGTGTCCTTCTGGACATTTTCTTTTTACAAAATAAAATGATTAGCATCTTACAGGCTCCCAGAACTGAAAGATATGTATATGCATGTCTCTCTCCCTCTCCCTCTCTCTCATTCTTTCTATATGTGGGTTTGGTCATGAATGTGGCTCAAAGGTGTGCATATATGTATGTGTGTTTTGTGTTTGTAATTTTTGAAACTGATCAAGACTAATCAAGGCACAAAATGTAATAAAAAAGACAATCTAATTTCAGTTCTTATGCTAACTATAAGCAATATCTCACACAAGTCACATATCTTAGTTTGTATTTCTCTTCACCCATAGCAAGAGAAAATTAAGTAAAAATCCTTGTTTTCTTGTGACTATTGGTGTGACTAAATGATTCAAAATATTTTAGATTTATTTTATCTATAATTTTATCAGAACTTCTTATTTTTCTCATTAGTAATATCAATAATACATTTTCCTGTATCTTTTAAGTATTGTGGCAAAAAAAAGAAAGGCTCAAGGTTTAGACTGACCACCAGAATACCAGCTTAAACATTAGCCAGAAATCAGTTGTGAACTATATATACCACACTTAATAGGCAGAAAAGACAAGATCATTAATTATAATAAAGGAAATTATAAAAAGGAAGCTTGATATTAAAATAATACTTTTGGGAGTTCACCTCTAAATGTACACCCTTAGAATTTAAGAGGAAATTATGATGAAGATTATTCCAAGTCCTCCTTGCTTATTTTATTGATTCAAGATAAACTCCATAGTAAATTCTAAAACCAAAATACCTAAATCCTGATGGCAGAGTTCAGTTTTACTGAATTTCATAGGAGAAATGTACTTAAATATGAGCAACTATATTGGTATGTGTGAACATATTCTATTCATGCATAATACATTATTTTGCCCATGTCACTGTGTACATATCTCCATGAATACACATTGAGGCTTAGCAAAACGATGTTTAGCCTACTACTTTTGCAGTTTCTAAAGAAATGGTTTGCTATCTCATTTCTCTTTTGCTTTGTGAGTATATTATTTAAGTATACATACAGAGAGTGATAAACCCACCTTGATCTGCTTGTCTACACATATGCAGATACCTTCCACCGTGGAACTGCAGGCCCTGAATCTTTCATCGAGTTTAATTCTTTGAGCAATCTAAATCCTCAGCAAGACCTCTATCACGAGAGCTTTAATACTGATGGCAATTGGTAAACATTTAAGATGTTTATACTGAAAAAAGATGGTTTAATTCCAACAGCTGACTGAAGCATGATCCTACCTAACAGTTAAGTTTGTTTTTTTTAGTCTTCTTTGCAGAACTAATATAGTTAGGATAAATGGGAAAATGATTAGGAATATCGCCTTTCTATCTACTGCATTAAATTGCCTAATTTTCTTACAGCTAGAAATTCATTACCAGTGTGCATAGAAAATGGAATGAGATAGTGAAACCCCACTGCAGACTGAAGAAAAAAATCATCTCTATACAAGACAGAAAACCTTCGAGAGAGGAAATAGCTAGATACTGCTACATCCTTCATATATGTGAGTCAGAGATTGATTTTCTTGCATTCTGCAAAGTAGATGCAAAAATTATGCTGAAAACAGGAGAGAACATAATTGTACAACTACCTAGGTGAATTGATGATTCAAGTTGAACAGAGAAGCTCTGATGCTAACAAATTCAAAACCAGGGCAAGGCTCAAGAGGTTATTTCTCACAAACTCTTCAATCCTTCAATCCCTTTAATTCTCTAGCTATGCATTTCAGTAAGGATAGGTGCATTCTCAGGTATGATTTTTATCATGACTTTCTGTTTTGAAGCACTGGCCCTTCCTTTGTCATGAAAGGAGGTAATACAAATGAACTTAATCTCTTTCATTTTATGCTATATATAATTGAAGTAAAAATATATCTCTTTCCTACATGCATTCAGCACCTTCCTTTGCTCTGTTTTCTGGCTCATCTCATTGCCATAGTGAAGCCCTGCAGCAGGCACTGAACAGAAGGACCAGGTTCCCTCTTGGAGAAATGTCATCTAATGGCTCTTGTAGTCCAAGTGATGTGCCACCTCTGGAGAGCACAGTCATTTGACAGTTGTTTCTGAGTCATCTCAGTGTATTTGAAACAGTTGGTTCTCTCTCTTAAACACTTGTCAACATGGGCAGATGATGTTTTAACTGGCACATTGTCACCAGTTACATCAGATCAGGAGGCGCTGAGAAGTTGTGAAAGTTGTAACTGCCAACTCAAGGAAGTATTAGGGTACCAGAAACAGAAACATATTGATTCAGAGCCGGTGCTTTTTTAAAACAAATCCTTTAAATGTGTGACTATTGTGTTAATTGATACTATGATTTTCTTTACTTTGCCTTTCTTGCACATTGTAGAAATGATGAAGAGACATGGTCTTGCTAAACTAAAAAATAGAGAAAAGTGACCAAATGGCATTTTGTTAGTTACGTGAATGGCAGATACAAACTACTGAGATTTCATCTCAAATACTCAGTGATTTTTTTCTTTTTTCTTTGGTAACGAAGTTTGTTTTTCTTTGAATAATCAGTGTCTAGAGTCGCTATGAGTCGGACACAACTGAGCGACTTCACTTTCACTTTTCACTTTCCTGCATTGGGGAAGGAAATGGCAACCCACTCAGTGTTCTTGCCTGGAGAATCCCAGGGACAGGGGAGCCTGGTGGGCTGCCATCTATGGGATTGCAGAGTCGGACACGACTGAAGCAACTTAGCGGCAGCAGCAGCAGTGCATTCTTGATATATAACAAGGGTTCAATAAACCTTTATTGAATAATTAATGATTTAATTAATTATTGTGAAACAAATTAAAATGGTATATATAATTCATACAACATATAGGAGTAATATGAAGTTAGCATAAACTATTTTTGCAAATTTTAAAACTATCACTTTGTGATTTATTATAAAGTTACCAAACAAAATGTAGATATAGTGAAATTTCTGTCAAGTCATATTAATGTGAGTGTGTCAGTAGCTCAGTCGTGTCTGACTCTTTGTAACCCCATCGACTGCAGCCAGGCTTCTCTGTCCATGGAATTCTCCAGGCAAGAATACTGGAGTGGGTTGCCATTTCTTTCTCCAAGGGATCGTCCCGGGGATCAAACCTAGGTCTCCCACATTGCAGGCAGATTCTTTATCATCTAAGCCACCAGGGAAACCCCATATTAACGTGAGGATTCAGCAAATCAAAATGAAAGGATAAAATAATATCAAAAAAAGTCTATTATTTCTTCTTTGGGCTTCAGATTGAATCTTTCAATTTCACGTTAAGATTAAAAAAATATTTTTTCCTATATAAAGTGCTATTTTTGTTGTCATAAAGTTGACTTTTGAAGCATTAAAAGTTGATTTCCTGATTATAATATTTCTTTAATTCTATTTCCTTGTCACCTAATGAGAACAGATTACTTCCATAAATAAACACATAATCTAAATTTATTGATTAAAGTAAATTTTTCTTAAGAATCTTTGGTATTTTTCTCTTCAATTACAATATCTTTCAACTTACCCTGACTCTAACTCCTTCCTTCTATCAAATGATAGCAAAATTAATTTTTCTGTCTTTTAAAACCTCCTAAAGCCTTCATTGTGTTTAAAATTAGTCGGAAGCAGTGAGATTTCTATTATTATCTTGATAATTTTAAAAAGTATATTTGTGTGAGTATATCATTTACCTAATTATACTATGTGTCCCTGGAGAGACGTAGAATCATATTTTTAACAAATTCTCATTAAAGTGCATAGTTCTTAGACTAAGTATGTACAAAGATCCTAGACACATAGTATCTAAAAATATTAGCTGAAGAAAATAACAAAAGCTCAATAAATAATTGATTTCCTTATAATACACAATACCTGGACAGCATAGGATGTTTAGGTTGCTTCCATGTCCTGGCAACTGTAAATACTACTGCAATGAACATTGGAGTATATGTGTCTTTTTGAATCATGATTTTCTCAGGTTGTATGCCCAGTAGTGGGGTTACTGGGTCATATATCAGTTCTAAATGTTCATCAACCAATGAATGAATAAAGATGTGGTACATAAATGGGTTTCCCAGGTGGTGCTAGTGGTAAAAAGCCTGCCTGCCAATGCAAGGGACTTAAGGGACACAGGTTCAATCCTTGGGTTGGGAAGATCCCCTGGAAGAGGTCATGACAACCCACTCTAGTATTTCTGCCAGGAGAATCCAATGGACAGAGGTACCTGGTGGGCTTTGGTCCATAGGGTTGCAAAGAGTCAGATACAACTGAAGTGAATGAGCACACAGTACACATATGCAATGGAATATTACTCAGCCAAAAAAGGAACAATATTGAGTCAATTGTAGAAAAATGGATAGACTTAGTGTCTGATACAGAGTGAAATAAATCAAAAAGAGAAAAACAGGTATCATATATTAATGTGTATATGTGGAAACTAGAAAAATGGTATAGATGAACCTATTTTCAGGACAGAAATAGAGACACATAGAGAGAGGACTTGTGGGCACAATGGGGGAAGGAGAGGGTGGAACAAATTGAGAGAGTAGCATTGACATATATACACTACCATGTCACTGCAGATAGTGATTGCAGCCACGAAATTAAAAGATGCTTACTCCTTGGAAGAAAAGTTATGTCCAACCTAGATAGCATATTCAAAAACAGAGACATTACTTTGCCAACAAAGGTCCGTCTAGTCAAGGCTATGGTTTTTCCAGTAGTCACGTATGGATGTGAGAGTTGGACTGTGAAGAAGGCTGAGCGCCGAAGAATGGATGCTTTTGAACTGTGGTGTTGGAGAAGACTTGAGAGTCCCTCGGACTGCAAGGAGATCCAACCAGTCCATTCTGAAGGAGATCAGCCCTGGGATTTCTTTGGAGGGAATGATGCTAAAGCTGAAACTCCAGTACTTTGGCCACCTCATGTGAAGAGTTGACTCATTGGAAAAGACTCTGATGCTGGGAAGGATTGGGGGCAGGAGGAGAAGGGGACGACAGGATGAGATGGCTGGATGGCATCACGGACTCGATGGACGTGAGTCTGAGTGAACTCCGGGAGTTGGTGATGGACAGGGAGGCCTGGCGTGCTGCGATTCGTGGGGTCGCAGAGAGTCGGACACGACTGAGCAACTGAACTGACTGATGTGCAAAACATACTGCTAGTGAAAAGCAGCTATATAACACAGGGAATTCAGCTTGGTGCTCTGTGATGACCTGGAGGGATAGGATTGGGAGTAGGGTACTCTTATCAAAACATCCACAAACAATAAATGCTGGAGAGGGTGTGGAGAGAAGGAGGAAACCTACACTATTGGTAGGAGTGTAAATTGGTAAAGCCACTGTGGATAACATTATGGTGGTTCCTTAAGAAACTAAAATAGAGCTAACATATGACCCTGAAATCCCACTCCTGGATATATATATGGAGAAAGACATGATGTGAAAGAGTACATGCATTCCAACATTCATTGCATCACTGTTTACCATAGCCAAGACGTGGAAGCAACCTAAATGTGCATCCACAGAGGAATGGATAAAGAAGATGTAGTACATATATACAATGGAATATTACTCAGCCATAAAAAAGAATGAAATAATGCCATATGCAGCAACGTGGATGGACCTAACAATTGTCATACTGAGTGATATAAGTCAGACAGAGAAGGAGAAATATTGTATGGCATCTGATACTTGTGGAATCTGAAAGAAAATGTGGTAAATAATCTGCCTGCAATGCAGGGGACACAGGTTCTATCCCTGGGTCAGGAAGATACCCTGGAGAAGGAAATGGCAACCCACTAAAGTATTCTTTCCTGGGAAATCCCATGGGAAGAGGAGTCTGGTGGGCTACAATCCACAGGGTCACATAAGAGTGAGTCATGACTTAGTGACTAAACAACAACAACAAAAAGATATGATACAAATGAATTTACTCACAAAACAGAAAGAGACTCACAGACTCATAGAACAAACTTATGTTTGCTGGGGGTGAGGGGTAAGATCAAAGGAAGGGATAGTTAGGGAGTTTGGGATGGACATGTACACAGTGTTTTATTTAAATTGGACAACCAAAAAGGACTACTATATAGCCAAAAAAAAAAAAAAAAGGGAAGAAGAAACCAAGCAATAACTATTTAAAATAAACACATTTAATAACATTTATTTGCCAACTAAAAGACAGAGTCTAAATACTGCTTTGGAATTGCCATTAAAGGCTGAATCTTAACACTCAGATGTCACTTTCCAAGGAAGCACTTTTAAAAAAGCATTCCTGACAGGAATTTAATTGGAATATAAAGTCAAGACTGAAAACTTCTGGGTTAAGGGAGGAAGATGAAAGGAAGAGTTTTCACACAACATTGCAGAAAGAAAGACTATGGAGACCAGGAATCATTCACTACAGAACCCTAAATGTGTGAAGGAGGTTGACCTTCAATAGCCCGAAAAAGGAAAACAAAGGATCTTTCATAAGAGCATTTATACACTGCTCAGGCAATTGGACTTTATTATGATGATAAGCAGAAGCCATTTAAATATTTTTCAAGAAACACAATAATATTTGTTTTAGAATGATAACTCAGAACACTGTAATGTCTTTAAAAAATGGAAAAGATGTCTTCAGGGTAGAATGCAAGAAGTGGAATCTATTTTTGCCCAATTTCCACACAACTTTACCTTTTATATTAAAACTCTACATCTCTTGAAGTATAATCAAGATGTGAAGATGCAAACATATTTTTGAAAAACAAATAAAGCATTCGAAATTTAAATGATAAATTATTTGAGGTGAAAATAGAGTAAGTATGCAAAATTTAGTTTAAAAAGGGAAGAACAATGGAGATGTGTATAAGAGACAGGGTTGTATGCCCAGTAGTGGGGTTACTGGGTCATATATCAGTTCTAAATGTTCATCAACCAATGAATGAATAAAGATGTGGTACATAAATGGGTTTCCCAGGTGGTGCTAGTGGTAAAAAGCCTGCCTGCCAATGCAAGGGACTTAAGGGACACAGGTTCAATCCTTGGGTTGGGAAGATCCCCTGGAAGAGGTCATGACAACCCACTCTAGTATTTCTGCCAGGAGAATCCAATGGACAGAGGTACCTGGTGGGCTTTGGTCCATAGGGTTGCAAAGAGTCAGATACAACTGAAGTGAATGAGCACACAGTACACATATGCAATGGAATATTACTCAGCCAAAAAAGGAACAATATTGAGTCAATTGTAGAAAAATGGATAGACTTAGTGTCTGATACAGAGTGAAATAAATCAAAAAGAGAAAAACAGGTATCATATATTAATGTGTATATGTGGAAACTAGAAAAATGGTATAGATGAACCTATTTTCAGGACAGAAATAGAGACACATAGAGAGAGGACTTGTGGGCACAATGGGGGAAGGAGAGGGTGGAACAAATTGAGAGAGTAGCATTGACATATATACACTACCATGTCACTGCAGATAGTGATTGCAGCCACGAAATTAAAAGATGCTTACTCCTTGGAAGAAAAGTTATGTCCAACCTAGATAGCATATTCAAAAACAGAGACATTACTTTGCCAACAAAGGTCCGTCTAGTCAAGGCTATGGTTTTTCCAGTAGTCACGTATGGATGTGAGAGTTGGACTGTGAAGAAGGCTGAGCGCCGAAGAATGGATGCTTTTGAACTGTGTATATATATATATATATATATGCGATATTTATATATATTTTTAAAAACAAAGTTATTTTATTTTGCATATTTGATTATATAAATAACTCTAACATGGACAAAACAATACAGGGAAGGTCACAGAATATGAGCTTAAACACTTAGAATTACCAGTAATTCTTTCTGGAGGAGTGAAGTAAGCATGGAATATGGTCAAGTGGACTGGGAATGATTCAGCAAGAAATACTTTTGATAGACAGGAAATTGTTGACAGAAAGGCCTTAAAAATGTCTATTTTTAATCCCCTAAGTACAACATTTTATCAAAAGTATTGAAAATTAATAAATTTCTTTTATAACTGTCCCTGGTTTTTTGTATTTATGAATTTAAATCATGTTATCCAGTTATGACTTAGGGACTTCTGGTGCAGGTAAATTTATAACATTTTGCCAGATTTATTAGAATATTAAAGGAGTGATAATGACAAAAGTAAGTTGATTATGGCTTGATGAGATTTGATGAAAATCATGAATGTTCTTTTTTGATTATAAGACCATCATTTCTTATGATATGATTTTTGAAAAGTAATATTTTAAGTTCAAAAATAGTACTGCAGTGGTAAAGCTGTTCTCTATACTTGAGAAAATTTCATGAGTCATAGTTTCCTAATTTCTTTCAAGTTATTAAAGAAGTATTTTTCCAGAAACATCATGAGGAATGTAAGGGTATTAGTTCAGTGACTTTTTAGCTAACTTGTTATTACCAGATGATTATTAAGGTTCTATAAAATATTTGTGGCTCAAACATTCTTACTATTCAAACATCTATATAATTTACCAAGATACTACTTGACTGTACATCCTATCTGAATAGAAGAAAGTTCAGTTCAGTTCAGTCACTCAGTCGTGTTCAACTCTTTGCGAACCCATGAACCACAGCATGCCTGGCCTCCCTGTCTATCACCAACTCAGGTAGTTTACCCAAACTCATGTCCATTGAGTTGGTGATGCCATCCAACCATCTCATCCTCAGTTGTCCCCTTCTCCTCCTGCCCTCAATCTTTCCCAACATCAGGGTCCTTTTCAGTGAGTCAACTCTTCGCATCAGGTGGTCAAAGTATTGGAGTTTCATCTTCAAAATCAGTCCTTCCAATGAACACCCAGGACTGATCTCCCTTAGGATGGACTGGTTGGATCTCCTTGCTGTCCAAGGGATGCTCAAGAATCTTCTCCAACACCACAGTTCAAAACCATCAGTTCTTCGGTGCTCATCTTTCTTTATAGTCCAACTCTCACATGCATACGTGACCACTGGAAAAACCATATCCTTGACTAGACCACCTCATGCGAAGAGTTGACTCATTGGAAAAGACTCTGATGCTGGGAGGGATTGAGGGCAGGAGGAGAAGGGGACGACCGAGGATGAGATGGCTGGATGGCATCACTGACTGATGGACATGAGTNCATATCCTTGACTAGACCACCTCATGCGAAGAGTTGACTCATTGGAAAAGACTCTGATGCTGGGAGGGATTGAGGGCAGGAGGAGAAGGGGACGACCGAGGATGAGATAGCTGGATGGCATCACTGACTGATGGACATGAGTTTGAGTGAACTCCGAGAGATGGTGATGGACAGGGAGGCCTGGCGTGCTGTGATTCATGGGGTCGAAAGAGTCGGACACGACTGAGTGACTGAACTGAACTGAACTGACTAGACGGACATTTGTTGACAAAGTAATGTCTCTGCTTTTTAATATGCTGTCTAGGTTGGTCATAACTTTCCTTCCAAGGAGTAAGCATCTTTTAACTTCATGGGTGCAGTCACCATCTGAAGTGATTTTGGAGCTCAGAAAACTAAAGTCAACCACTGTTTCCACTGTTTCCTCATCTATTTGCTATGAAGTGATGGGACCAGATGCCATGATCTTAGTTTTCTGAGTGTTGAGCTTTAAGCCAACTTTTTCACCCTCTTTCATTTTCATCAAGAGGCTCTTTAGTTCTCCACTTTCTGCCATAAAGGGTAGTATCATCTGCATATCTGAGGTTATTGATATTTCTCCCAGAAATCTTGATTCCAGCTTGTGTTTCTTCCAGCCCAATTGGTCTGCAGTTTTTTCTTTTTTTTTTTTTTGTTTCAGTTTATTACAGCTTTGCCCTTTATAGATGGTATGGGTACTGAAATGCATTTTTACATCTGTGTGTGTTTGTTAGTCACCCAGTAGCTTCCAACTCTTTGCAACCCCATGGACTGCAGCCTGCCTGGTGCTTCTGTCCATGAAATTCTCCAGGCAAGAATACTGAAGTGGGTTGCCATTCCATTCTCCAAGGAATCTTCCAACCCAGGGATTGAACCCGGGTCACCTGTAATGCAGGCAGATTCTTTACTGACTGAACCACTAGAGAAGCCGTATTTTTCTATTTTATTTACATATAATTGCAATTCATGGGGTCACAAAGAGTCAGACATGACTGAGCGACTGAACTGAACTGACTACCATTAAATTCTATAAAGATTTTTTCTTCAATTTTTAAATACTCTTAGAATAAAAATGGATATAACTTGAAACAACTATCAAATAAAAGTAACTCAAGTTCATTTTTAAATGAGCTACATTTTTAAATTTTCAGGCTAATAAACTAATAAATAATTTTTAAATAAAGGATTCTAATCACCAAATGATTCCAGAATCCAGCTGAGCTATTTAAAATCATAAAAAATATGGCTACAAATATGGAAAACTCAGTAATGGGCACAAGACTGGTAAAGTTCAATTTTCATTCCAATCCTAAAGAAAGGCAGTGCCAAAGAAAACTACCATATAATTGCACTCATTTCACATCCTAGCAAGATAATGCTCAAAATCCTTCAAGCTAGGTTTAGGAGTATGTGAACCAAGAACTTCCAAATGTACAAGCTAGATTCAGAAAAAGCAGAGAAACCAGAGATCAAGTTGCCAAAATTTGTTGGATCATAGAGAAAGTAAGGGGATTCCAGAGAAACATTGATTACACTGTAGCCTTTGACTGCGTGGATCACAACAAACTGTGGAAAATTCTTAAGGAGATGGGTATACAAGACCACCTTATCTGTCTCACCAAAATCCTTCAAGCTAGGTTTAGGAGTATGTGAACCAAGAACTTCCAAATGTACAAGCTAGATTCAGAAAAAGCAGAGGAACCAGAGATCAAGTTGCCAAAATTTGTTGGATCATAGAGAAAGTAAGGGGATTCCAGAGAAACATTGATTACACTATAGCCTTTGACTGCGTGGATCACAACAAACTGTGGAAAATTCTTAAGGAGATGGGTATACAAGACCACCTTATCTGTCTCCTAGAAACCTGTATGCAGTTCAAGAAGCAACAGTTAGAACCAGACATGGAACAATGGCCTGGTTCCAAATTGGGAAAGGAATATGACAAGGCTGTATATTTTCACCATGTTTATTTAACTTATATACAGAGCACACCATGTGAAATGCCAGGCTGTATGAATCACAAGCTGGACTCAAGATTGCAGGGAGAAATATCAATAACCTTAGATAAACAGATGATACCACTCTAATGACAAAAACTGAAGAGGAACTAAAGAGCCTCTTGATGAGTGTGAAAGAGGAGAGTGAAAAGTGTGCTTAAAATTAAACACTCAAAAAACTATGATAATGGAATACAGTCCCAACACTTCATGGCAAGTAGATGGGGAAACAATGGAAACACAGACTTTATTTTGGGGGGTGCTCCAAAATCACTGTAGACAAAGACTGCAGCCATGAAATTAAAAGATATTTGGTCCTTTGAAGGAAAGCTATGAAAAACCTAGGCAGCACATTAAAACAATAGCAAATGAAGCAACTGACAAACAACTAATCTCAAAAATATACAAGCAACTTATGCAGCTCAACTCCAGAAAAATAAATGACCCAATCAAAAAATGGGCCAAAGAACTAAACAGACATTTTTCCAAAGAAGACATACGGATGGCTAACAAACACATGAAAAGATGCTCAACATCACTCATTATCAGGGAAATGCAAATCAAGACCACAATGAGGTACCATTTCACACCAGTCAGAATGGCTGCGATCCAAAAGTCTACAAGCAATAAATGCTGGAGAGGGTGTGGAGAAAAGGGAACCCTCTTACACTGCTGGTGGGAATGCAAACTAGTACAGCCACTATGGAGAACTGTGTGGAGATTCCTTAAAAAACTGCAAATAGATCTGCCTTATGACCCAGCAATCCCACTGCTGGGCATACACAC
>SJYT01065422.1:191271-201285 GCA_006410635.1 Cephalophus harveyi | reverse complement strand
GATACAGGATACAGGATGCTTGGGGCTGGTGCACAGGGATGAGCCAGAGAGATGATGTGGGGTGGGAGGTGGGAGGGGGATTCGGGATTGGGAGCTAATATACACCCATGGTGGATTCATGTCAATGTATGGCAAAACCAATACGGTATTGTAAAGTAAAATAAAGTAAAAATAAAATTTTTAAAAAATAAAAAAAAAATCTTCCAAAAAAAAAAAAAAAGAAAGAAAAACCTAGGCAGCACATTAAAAAACAGGATCATCACTTTGCCAACAAAGGTCCATATAGTCACATTATGGTTTTTCCAGTACTCTTGTATAGATGTAAGAGTAGGACCATAAAGAAGGCTGGTAAATTGATGTTTTCAAATTGTGGTGCTGGAGAAGACCCTTGAGGGTCTCTTGGACTGCACGGCACTTAAACCAGTCAATCCTAAAGGAAATCAACCTTAAAAAATCATTGGAAGGACTCATGCTGAAGAACTCCAATACTTTGGCCACCTGATGCAAAGAACTGCCTCATTGGAAAAGACGTTGATGTTGGGAAAGATTGAGGGCAGGAGGAAAAGTCTGCGGCAGAGGATGAGATGGTTGCATGGCATCACTGACTCAATGGACATGAATTCGAGCAAACTCCAGGGTTATTGAAGGACAGGGAAGCCTAGTGTGCTGCAGTCCATGGGATTGTAAAGACACGCATATGACAACAACTGAACAACAGTCACCAAATGAAATATACAGTTCATTAATAAGCAAAATCCTATTGACATTACTAACAAATTTCCCTCAAACATATGTTTCAGAAGAGAAACTTTTTTTTTTTTTTTTGGCATTCTTGTTTCCTCAAATACCTCCTCAATGCACGAAATTGCAAATACTTTGCAAAATCATTTATATTTGTGGCTGGAGCCTCAAATGCCAGTCTAATTTGAGCCTGTTCTTGTTTTCTCTCTTTGCTTAGCAAAGCTCTCACTGCCTTTAAGAATCTGAAGAAATTGAGTCTGTCCCATTCTATGATATTTATGTTACTTTGGTTGATTCATTCCCACAAAGCGTACATATTGATTGCTAATTCTGAGTGAAGCACTCATTATGTACAGAAGAAGATAAAAAGATGAAAACACAAAACACACAATATATGCCTTCAAGCTGTAGTTTGGGAACTAAATCTTGTATGAAATTTAAGGTACATAACTAACTATTGTAAAAGATAGAAAGTGATAAATGCTATAGAAGAACAATCAATAAAATGCTATCAAAGTCCTGGGTTTGGAGAAGTTTTATAAAACCCTGAAATCAGGGATGGTTTCAGAATTTTAACTGGGAGCTGATGGGTATGAAGGATTTGTATGATAGAGAGAAAGCAAAGTATGTTTAAAACCATTCCAGATGGTGAATAGCATGTAAATAGACAAGAATTGCAGAAAGTGAAAACTGTATAAAATGTATATGCAATTCCAGCTGACTAGAAGTCAGGCTTGGTAAATGTAAATAGTGAAAGCTAGGTGGCAAAGTTTAAAATTACAGCAAATCTTGAGCACCAGACTAAGCAGATATGATTTTATATAGTGACCAATAAATGAGGATATATTTAAATATAAAACAAAAATTTCACCTAGTGTTAAAGAAGAAAAAGTAGAAAAATAAAGCTAAGAAACAACAGCATCAGAGCTGTTATAAAAAAGATTACGTGGCAGGAATTAAATATATATATATATATTAGAGAGGGAAAATAGTGATTGGCAAGACAAACCCCAAGCACATAATTATAATTATCTGTGAATGAGATAATTTGGTGTGTAAGCATGGATGTGCCAGGATATATAAAATATGTAGATATGTAGATTATGTAAAACATGATTAGTGATTGAATGTGAAGAATAAGGTAGAGAGCAGACAGAGAATCTTAGATGACTCTAAAGTTTCATTCCTAGGAGGTCTTGTACTTTTGATGGCTGGCACAACTGATACAGATAACAATATGATGGGATGGTATGGGGAGGTATGGGGATCCCCATCCCCAGCAGGGTTCAGGGTGGGGAACACGTGTACACCCATGGCAGGTTCATGTTGATGTATGGCAAAACCAATACAATATTATAAAGCAATTAGCCTCCAATTAAATAAATTTAAATTAAAAAATAAAAATAAATAATAGAACTATCATATAATCTAGCCATATCACTTTTGAGTGTATATCCAAAGGAACTGAAAGTAGGGTCTCTTAGAGATAGGTGTATACCCATGTTCACAGCAGTATTATTATTTCGGTAGCCAAATAGTGAAAATAAGCCAAATATTCATTGACAGATGAATGAATATATAAAATTTTGTTCATATACAATGGAATCTTACTTAGTCATAAAAAAATATTTCCTCATTTGGAGGAAATTCTGACACATAATACAGCATGGATGAATCTTGAGGACACCATACTAACGGAAATAAACCAGTCACAAAAATACAAATACTGTGTGACTTCATTTACAAGAGCTGCTGCTGCTGCTGCTAAGTATCTTCAGTCATGCTATCAAGTTTATATTCAGATTTGTAGAGACAAAAAGTAGAATGGTGGTTGCCAGGAACTCAGAGGAGAGGAAAAGGAGGAGTTAAGTTTTAGTAGATATAGATTTTTGGTTTTGTAAGATGAAGAAGTTCTGGAGATTGGCTGTACAGCAGTGTGGGTATACTTCACATTTCTGAATGCTTAAAAATGTTCATGATGGTGAATTTTACATTATATATATTTTATCTCAATTTAATATTTAAAAAAGGAAATAGAAGTAAAGTAAAAAGAAAAGGACAAAGAAAGAAAAGAAATACACAACCATACACATACATATATATTTAATCAGAGTTACTTCTTCAAGACAGCACAGATTGAAAGAGAACTTCAAAGAGAAATGTTCTTTAAAGATTACCAGAATATATTTAAGAGCCACATAACTTTAACAAGGCAGAGACAACTTGGTGTATGTAAAGCCTCGTGGTATACTTTTAACAGAAGTTATAATTCATCATTGGAACTTGCTGAAGAAAGATTTTCAGAGAGTCCCCCTATGGGAGTGTGAGAATCATGTAATAAGATACCTAACTGCCAGACCTGCTCCTGACACATTCTATTTATAAAATCTTGGAAAAGTTACTTAATGACTTGATTAAAACAGCAAGAATACTAGAATGGGTAGCCATTCCCTTCTCTAGAGGATTTTCCTGACCCAGCGATAGAACCTGGGTCTCTTATATTGCAGGCAGATTCTTTATCATCTGAGTCACCAGGGACACCCTAATTAAAACACACAATCATAAATAATAACAGTTTCTTATCTCAGGGGATTATTATGAGATTTAAATAATGCATTCATCCGTGCTTGGTATACAAGAAAGGTAAGTGTTATAATCATCTGCTTACCTCCTTGATGGGTTTTGCGTAAACAATGAGAACAATTTCTAGGTTAATTGCTGCAGAGAGGGTTGCCAGAGACTGTCAAAAGCAGGCTGAGACCATAATAGCTACAGCATCCCATAGGGCATCATGGTCAGTGATGAGAACAAACTAGGTAATTTAGACTCAGAAGTTTAGACTCATTTACCAGGTCTGTATGTTTGCATTAATATATTAATAATTTCCTTGAAAAAAATCCAGCATTTATTTCCTACTTACTATATATTGTTAAAAAGTGTTGATCTTTCAAGTAAATTCATGCCATAGCTGTAGAAAGGAAGGAACAGAAACAGGGGACCTATGTGAATTTGACAGAATATGAAAAGGAGATAGGACAAATGAAACCTCAGGAAGGAACTAAAAGTGATGGGATGATACTATTTTAGAAATTTGACCATGGAAATCTCATTCATTTACACTAAAACCAGCAGAAGCTGGGGAGAGAGGAAGTAGCAGTTTCATCGTGGAACTCGGCCCTTTACAAGTATTATTCTATTCAATTTTTACAATTCTAAAAGATAGACTTTGATCCTCATTTTTTAGATAAGGACACTGTATGTAATTTGCCCTAAAGCAACTTAGAAGTAAATGGTAAATGGGTGGTTTTCCAGTCAATTATTTCTCTCATTCCTATAACCAGGCATTTTCTATAATACCATCAACCAAACGTCCATGTTTCAAAATGCACTCAGGTGGTTTACCAGAAAGATCACACCTCAATGACATTTCATCTTCTCCATCTAAATGGTCTCTAACTGGAGGGTGTATGTTTACAAAATAAAGTATATTACTTTGCTGAACAGCAAAACATGTTTCTTCCATGAGGACAGAGAGGTCACAGTCATTCTGAGTTGAAAAAATGCTCAGAGATCAGCACATCTGAGGTCCTCATTGAGGACAATTAGACCCAGAGAAATGAAAGAATTTACCCAAAGGCACTCTTCCAGTAAACTGTGCTGCCACTTCAAAACTACCAATTTTGGGTAAAATGACTAAAGTTGCTATGTATTGCTTATTAATATTCTTAAGCCATTCAGGGATTAATAAGACCTCTGTCTAATGCATGATTAACTCTATTAACAATGTATAGCTTGTAACTAAATGATAACTGAAATTTCATTGCCAATGGCATAGTTACTTTATCAAAAGTTGTCAGTATTTGCCAGGTGGAGCGAGATCATTTTTTTGTAATTCCATATTACTACTCATGTGCCTACTGATAAGTTATATTCTTAACTCTGTCACCAAAATTCTTGGAAGTAATCTCTCACTATTATCTGTAAAAAGTAAAAGGTAGATTGGCCTAGCAACTCTGGAATTTTGGGGTTTCTACCCTTGCAGTGAGTATGATGTTTTCCTGATTGCTCCTTACTCATTTCATCCTCTTTTCACTGGTCCCTAAAACTAGATTATTGCTTTGTTTTGATCAACATGGCAAGAAAACATAAGCAGTATATTTACTTTTCCATTCTCTTTCATGACAGGTAACACTTGTGTATTTTACTATGATTTTAATAAAAAACATCAGGACAAGAAATAAAACCATGTTTCTTCAGTATTTGGTGAGTATGACTTATATTTTAAAGCTCATCTTGCAGTATTTCTTATTGACTTGTAAGGTGAATATAGCCATATCAGAAAAGACTCATTAAGCTGCATATAATATTAAGAAAGTAGAGGTAACAGATTGAAATTAGCTTATGGTAATGAAGTCAACGATTATTTAAAATGAAATATGACTTGAATAAACATAGTATTTTATAGTCTGAAGTTAATATTTTGGAACCAAGAATATGCCCCTCCTTCATCACCACCTCTATTCCATCACCCATAGCATAGTGGAGCCTCCATTAGAGTCAAAAGTCTTGCATGAGAAACTTTAAAAAAAAAAAAAGTTATGCTTCAGCTCTCCTCTGTGAGCACTGAGCATTTAATGAGAAACAGATGTTCAATTTACATGCAAAGAAATGAATAAAACATATAAATAAAGGCTGAGTATCCTCATAACTGACTTGCCATGAAGTAAGACCATTCAAAGTTTCCTAATGATAATAGTCACACATACAAAAATGCAGAGAAACAAAAAAGCCCATGCCCCCACATTTACCATCAACTAAATATCAATAGAAGGAACCAAACAAGGTTAATTGAGTCTGAAAACCTAGTATATTAGCCCATAGCCTAATACAGTTACAGTAGACCCTTGGACAACATGGGGGAGGGGAGGGGAGATGGTTAGGAATGCTGACCCTCCCCCACAGTGGAAAATCCATGTACAATTTATGTTGGGGCCTCTTGTCCCATGTGTCCTTATCCAAGAATCCTCTGTATCCATGGTTTTGCATCCCAGGATTCTACTGATCTCCTGTAGTAGTGTGGTATTTCCTCTTGAAAAAAAAACAGGAATATAAGGGAACCCACAGAGTTAAAGTACAAAGTCCTTCAAAAGTAGCTGTATAGTAAAGGGTCAGTAAAATGGACTGGAAAAGGCAAATTTAATTCAGATGACCATTATATCTACTACTGTGGGCAAGAATCTCTTTGAAGACACAGAGTAGCCCTCATTGTCAACACAAAAATCTGAAAAGCAGTACTCTGGTGCAATCTCAAAAATGACAGAATGATTGCTGTTCGTTTAGAAGGCAAATCATTCAATATCATAGTATTCCAAGTCTATGACCCAACCAGTAATGGTGAAGAAGCTGAAGTTGAACAGTTCTAAGAACCAACAAGACCTTCTAGAACTAACACCTAAAAAAGATGTCCTTTTCATCATAGAGGACTGAAATGCAAAAGTAGGAAGTCAAGAAATGCCAGGAATAACAGGCAAACTTGGCCTTGGTGTACAGAATGAAGCAGGGTAAAGGCTAACAGAGTTTTCCCAAGAGAACACAATGATCAGAGCAAACACCCTCTTCCAACAACACAAGAGATGATTCTACACATGGACATCACCAGATGGTCAATACTAAAATCAGATTGATTACATTCTTTGTAGCAAAGGTGGAGAAGCTCTATACAGTCAGAAAAATGAGACTGGGAGCTGACAGTGACTTAGATCATGAACTCCTTATTGCCAAATTCAGACTTAAATTGAAGAAAGTAGGGAAAACCTCTAGACATGACCTAAATCAAATTCCTTATGATTATACAGTGAAAGTGACAAATATTCAAGAGATTAGATCTGATAGAGTGTCTGAAGAACTATGGACAGAGGTTCATGATGTTGTACAGGAGGTAGTGATCAAGACCATTCACAAAGGGGAAAAAAAAGTGCAAAAAGGCAAAATGGTTGCCTGAGGAGGCCTTACAAATAGCTCAGAAAAAAAAAGAGAAGTGAAAGGCAAAGGAGAAAAGAAAAGATATACCCATTTGAATGCAGAGTTACAAAGAATAGCAAAGAGAGATAAGAAAGGCTTCCTCAGTGTGCAAAGAAATAGAGGAAAACGATAGAATGGGAAAGACTAGAGATGTCTTCAAGAAAATTCGAGATACCAACGGAACATTTCATGCTAAGATGGGCACAATAAAGGACGGAAATGGTATGGACTTAACANAGAATAGCAAAGAGAGAGAAGAAAGGCTTCCTCAGTGTGCAAAGAAATAGAGGAAAACGATAGAATGGGAAAGACTAGAGATGTCTTCAAGAAAATTCGAGATACCAACGGAACATTTCATGCTAAGATGGGCACAATAAAGGACGGAAATGGTATGGACTTAACAGAAGCAGAAGATACTAAGAAGAGATGGCAAGAATACACGGAGGGGCTATACAAAAGAGATCTTCATGACCCAGATAATCACAATGGTGTGATCACTCACCTAGAGCCAGATATCCTGGAATGCAGAGTCAAGTGGGCCTTAGGAAGCATCACTACAAACAAATCTAGTGGAGGTGATGGAATTCCAGTTGAGCTATTTTAAATCCTCAAGGATGATGCTGTGAAAGTGCTGCACTCAATATGCCAGCAAATTTGGAAAGCTCATGAAATTTGGAAAAAGTCAGTTTTCATTCCAATCCCAAAGATGAGATTGCCAAAGAATGTTCAAACTACTTCACAATTGTGCTCATCTCACATGTTAGCAAAGTAATGTTCAAAATTCACCAAGCCAGACTTCAACAGTATGTAAACTGTGAACTTCATTCAAGCTGGATATAGAAAAGGTAGAGGAATCAGAGATCAAATTGCCAACATCTGTTGGATCATAGAAAAAGCAAGAGAATTCCAGAAAACCATCTACTTCTACATTACTGATTATGCCAAACTAAGATCATGGCATCTGGTCCCATCACTTCATGACAAATAGATGGGAAAACAGTGGAAACAGGGGCTGACTTTATTTCTCTGGGCTGCAAAATCACTGCAGATGATGATTGCAGCCATGAAATTAAAAGATGCATACTCCTTGGAAGGAAAGTTCCGACCAACATAGACGGCATATTGAAAAGCAGAGACATTACTTTGTCAACAAAGGTCTGTCTAGTCAAGGCTATGGTTTTTCCAGTGGTCATGTATAAAAAACAGTGGAAACAGGGGCTGACTTTATTTCTCTGGGCTGCGAAATCACTGCAGATGATGATTGCAGCCATGAAATTAAAAGATGCATACTCCTTGGAAGGAAAGTTCCGACCAACATAGATGGCATATTGAAAAGCAGAGACATTACTTTGTCAGCAAAGGTCTGTCTAGTCAAGGCTATGGTTTTTCCAGTGGTCATGTATGGATGTGAGAGTTGGACTATGAAGAAAGCTGAGTGTCGAAGAATTGATGCTTTTGAACTGTGGTGTTGGAGAAGACTCTTGAGAGTCCCTTGGACTGCAAGGAGATCCAACCAGTCCATTCTAAAGGAAATCAGTCCTGAATATTCATTGGAAGGACTGATGTTGAAGCTGATACTTCAATACTTTGGCCACCTGTTGTGAAAAGCTGACTCATTTGAAAAGACCCTGATGCTGGGAAAGATTGAGAGCAGGAGGAGAAGGGGATGACAGAGGATGAGACGGTTGGATGGCATCACTGACTCAATGGACATGGGTTTGGGTGAACTCCGGGAGTTGGTAATGGACAGGGAGGCCTAGCATGCTGCAGTTCATGGAGTCACAAAGAGTCGGACATGACTAAGTGAATGAACTGAACTGAACTGATTATGCCAAAGCCTTTGACTGTGTAGATCACAACAAACTGTGAAAAAGTCTTCAAGAAGGGAATACAGACCACCTTCGTGACTCATGGGAAATCTGTATGCAGGTCATAAAGCAATAGTTAGTTAAAACCAGACATAGAACAACAAACTTGTTCCAAATTGGAAAAGGAGTATGTCAAGGCTGTATATTGTCACCTTGTTTATTTAACTTATATTCAGAGTACATCATGTGAAATGCTTGGCTGGATGAAACATAAGCTGGAATCAAGATTGTCTGGAGAAATATCAATAACCTCAGATATGCAGATGATACCACCTTTATGGCAGAAAGTGAAGAAGAATTAAAGAGCCTGTCAATGAAAGTGAAAGAGGAGAGTGAAAAAGCTGGCTTAAAACTCAACATTCAAAAACCTAAAACCAACCAGTCCCATCACTTCATGATGGCAAATAGCTGGGAAAACAATGACAGTGACAAGCTTTATTTTGGGGGTCTCCCAAATCACTGCAGGTGGTGACTGCAGCCATGGAATAAGAGACACTTGCTCCTTATAAGGAAAGCTATGACCAATCTAGGCAGCATATTAAAAAGCAGAAAAATTACTTTGCCAACAAAGGTCTGTCTAGTCAGAGCTATGGATTTTCCATTAGTCATGTATAGATGTGAGAATTAGACTATAAAAAAAGCTGAGCACCAAAGAAATTGGTGCTTTTGAACTGTGTTGTTGAAGACTCTTGAGAGTCCCTTGGACTGCAAGGAGATCCAACCAGTCAACCCTAAAGGAAATCATTCCTGAATATTCATTGGAAGGACTGAAGCTGAAACTGAAATCCCAATACTTTGGCCACTGGATGCGAAGAAATAGCTCATTGGAAAAGACCCTGATAATGAGCAAGATTGAAGGCAGGAGGAGAAGGGAATGACAGAGGGTAAGATGTTCGGATGGCATCACTGACTCAATGGATATGAGTTTGAGTAGGCTATGGAAGTTGGTAATAGACAGGGAAGCCAGGCGTGTTGCAGTCCATGGTGTTGCAAAGAGTCAAACATGACTGAGAGACTGAACTGACCTGGAACAGATAACAGCAATTCCTCACTGAATGCAGAGGCTAGGGTGTAAGGGTTGGGACTGCTCTAGTTTGACAGCTCCTGTATTTTAGCGCTTATCTGTCCACTCACCCATTGCCTGGTAACCAGGTTACTTTTGATTGTTTTCAAATTTGATTTAATATAGTAGTTTATTTAAATTGACTATTTTAATTAATAAAATCTTTTCATTGTAATTACTCTTATAAATATGTAATTAAATATTTTATGCATCATTAAAATTTAAGTGTAAATTAGTGAGCTGTTTTTTATTTTTTCATGAAAACTAAGGTGATTTCTCTAAAAGGCAAAATGGAAGCACATTGCTGCTGCTGCTGCTGCT
>SJYT01065422.1:171813-190928 GCA_006410635.1 Cephalophus harveyi | reverse complement strand
ACCCCATGGACTGCAGCCTACCAGGGTCCTCCGCCCATGGGATTTGCCAGGCAAGAGTACTGGAGTGGGGTGCCATTGCCTTCTCTGCACATTACCCGAACAAAAACGAAACAGAAAGTATTTTTGAATTGCATATAGGCATAATGCCATTACTGCCCCACAAATAGAAGGGGAAAAGGTGAAAGTAGTGACAGGCTTCATCTTCTTGGATTCCAAGGTCACTGTGGATGATGGCTGCAGCCATGAATTCAGAAGACTGTTGCTTCTTGGCAGGAAAGTGATGACAAACATAGACAGTATGTTGAAAAGCAGGGACATTACTCTGTAAACAAAAGCCCATATAATAAAGGCTATGAATTTCCAAGTGGTCATGTACGGTTGTGAGAGCTGGACCATAAGACAGCAGAATGCCAATGAGTTGATGCCTTTGAACTGTGGTCCTGGAAAAGACTTGAAAGTCCCTTAGACAGCCAGGTGATCAAACCAGTCAATCTTATGGGAGATCAACCTTGAATATTCACTGAAAGGACCGATGCTGAAGCTCCAGTATTTTGGTCATTTAATGTGAATAGCACATCATGAGAAATGCTGGGCTGGAGGAAGCATAAGCTGGAATCAAGATTGCCGGGAGAAATATCAATAACCTGAGATATGATGATGACACCATCCTTATGGCAGAAAGTGAAGAGGAACTAAAGAGCCTCTGGATGAGAGTGAAAAAGTTGGCTTAAAGTTCAACATTCAGAAAACTAAGATCATGACATCCGGTCTCATCACTTCATGGCAAATAAATGGGGAAACAGTGGAAACAGTGGCTGACTTTATTTTTCTGCGCTGCAAAAACACTGTGGATGGTGATTGCAGCCATGAAATTAAAAGATACTTGCTCCTTGGAAGGAAAGTTATGACCAACCTAGACTGTATATTAAAAAGCAGAGACATTACTTTGTCAACAAAAGTCCGTCTAGTCAAGGCTATGGTTTTTCCAGTAGTCATGTATGGATATGAGAGTTGGACTATAAAGAAAGGTGAGCTCAGAAGAATTGATGCTTTTGAACTGTGGTGTTGGAGAAGACTCTTGAGAGTCCCTTGGACTGCAAGGAGATCCAACCAGTCCATCCTAAAGGAGATTAGTTTTAGGTGTTCATTGGAGGGACTGATGTTGAAGCTGAAACTCCAATACTTTGGCCACCTGATGTGGAGAGCTGATTCTTTTGAAAAGACCCTGATGCTGGGAAAGATTGAGGCCAGGAGGAGAAGGGAATGACAGAGGATGAGATGGTTGGAATGCATCACCGGCACAATGGACATAGCTTTGTGTGGACTCTGGGAGTTGGTGATGGACAGGGAGGCCTGGTGTGCTGCGGTTCATGGGGTCACAAAGAGTCAGACACGACTGAGTGACTGAACTGAACTGAACTGAATGCAAACAGACAACTCATTGAAAAAGTCCCTGATGCTGGGAAAGATTGATGGCAGAAGGAGAAGAGGGTGTTAGAGGATGAGATGGCTGAATAGCATCACTGATGCAATGAACATGAACTTGGGCAAACTCTGGGAGATGGTGAGGGACAGAAAGGCCTGTAATGCTGCAGTCCATGGGGTCACAAAGAGGCGGACACAACTGGGTGGCAGAACAACAAGAACAAAATGTATGAATGTTGGGGGGAAAAGTCACAAAAATCCAGAGAAGTTCTATATCAAAATCCCAACTGATAAATATACCTCACCATCTGGTTCCACAAGGATTAGATCATTGGCCACTGCAGTCACTGACTTTTAACACTTTCTTAAAGGAGTTCAGGACAAGACATGAGTGAGGTACTCTGTACTCTGGGAAAAACTAGCAGAAGAAGCCTTTAGATAGTTATGAGCCTGATTTCTTACATCTTTGCATATCTCGAAAAGCACTGAAATCATTAACAGAGACATGTGCTCGTTATGATTAGCAGCAACCTTCTGCCAAAATGTGTACTTGATTGCATGCACCCACTTCACAAAAATCACATATATAGTGACTGCCCCCTCACCTCTTTGGAGAAGTTCCTAAGTGCTATGTGGGCCTCTCTTCCTGGCTCTAGTCCATATTAGACTCCAAATAAAACTTTATCCACAGCTTTCACATTGTTTGTTTGTTTGTTTTTCTTTATGTGACAGAGATTTCTTTCTTTACATGTATTTTTAAATTCTATAATTTTTTTCTTAAAAGATTACAAAAATGGATGAATTATGGTATGCATTAATCAAGAAAGAAAATACAATTTCCTTAAGGAAACTAACAGAAAAATGGCCCCAGTAGTACATAAAACAGATTGACAAATGGATATATAATTACATGCTTTAAACTAAAATTCTTTTATTATTACTACTTTCATCAACTTATTTAAATAATCATCCATTTACCAGGGCCAATAACATCAGGTACAAGGTCATCTGTTATATGCAATTATGATGAGTAGCAAAACATTGAAATGTATCTGTACTGAAAACATACTAGGAACCAGTTGACTCAAGATCCCATCCTAGAATGTAATAGGCACAGAGGATGCTATGCTTTGCTATGGTTATCTTATCACTTATAAGCAATCACTATGACTGAACAAAATAGAATTAAGCTTGAATTGCTAGTTTTCTGTGCACATGGACTGAAGCATGGCAGTCATGTCATTTTTAGTGGACACCTACTCTGTCCAGCTCACTGTACAATGAGTGTGGTTTAGCTTGTGTGTATGCTCAGTTGCTAAATGTCTGACTCTTCGAGATCCTGAGGACAGTAACCCAGCAGGTTCCTTTGTCTATGGGATTTCCCAGGCAAGAATACTGGAGCATGTTGCCATTTCCGCCTCCAAGGGATCTTCCTAACCCAGGGATTGTACCTGCATCTCCTGTATCTGCCTTGCAGATGATTTCTTTACCACTGAACCACTGGAGAAGCCTGTGGTTTAGTTTAGTGGTTCTCTAGCTAGAAGGATGAGAGTCACCTGAGGGGCTTAATACCAAGACTTCTGGGCCCTGTCACTTAAAATTATGATTCAAGAGGTCTGGGATAAGGATGCAGGCTTGCATTTTGAGTGAGTTCCCTAGTGATACTGCTCTTGCTGGTCCAGGCATCACATTTTAGGAACCACTATTTCAGGATATCAACAAGACAAACAAATTTTACAGTAGAAAATGTTGCAATCTAAAAACTCAGAATGGCTGATATCACATGCAAAAAGCAAAATATATACAAAATTCAATAAGTAAATTAACCAATTGGCTGTCCAGTGATGCATCCCAGAGTTGGCTGAAGTCAACAATATAAGTGTTTTGAAGAAATTAGCCAGAAATTCTTCCTCTTTTCAAGAATAATG
This sequence comes from Cephalophus harveyi, assembly GCA_006410635.1. Taxonomy (NCBI): domain Eukaryota; kingdom Metazoa; phylum Chordata; class Mammalia; order Artiodactyla; family Bovidae; genus Cephalophus; species Cephalophus harveyi. The sequence goes on along the minus strand of SJYT01065422.1, from coordinate 187,575 downwards.
GAGGGTAATTGAGTATTTGTGCTGTGATTGGTCACTTAGTTGTGTCTGACTCTTTGCAATCCCATGGACTGTAGTCGTCCAGGCTCCTCTGTCCATGGGATTCTCCAGACAAGAATACTGGAGTGGGTTGCCATGCCCTCCTCCAGGAGGAGGAGGATCTCGGGGAACCAGGAAGATCCAGGGGATCTTCCCAGCTCAGGGATTGAACCCAAGTCTCCCACATTCAGGTAGTTTCTTTACCATCTGAGCCACAAGGGAATCCCTACTGAGCAATTTGTAGGCACAAACAAATGTGACTTAGCATGTGCTAAGAACTATTTTGAAAGCATGCTGATAAAATTATGCCTATCTCTTTCTATATCTATATGCCTATATTTATCTTAACCTTACATTTGTTTTTCTACCTTGTGTTTTCTTTTTCTAATTTTTTTTTTCTCTAAGTACTTCTAGGAGTAGTTCCTATCACAAATGAATTTCTTTCCTTTTTTTTTCACAAATGAATTCCTTAAAGTCAGTATTTCAGTAATATCTCCAGTTGTGTCACAAGCTGATCCTAAAGGGACAATTCAGTTCATTAGCGTAATAGATTAAAATCTATTCAGAAAACATTTTTCAAATAAATTTAAATTGTGGAGAAAAGGAAAAGTCATTCAGAAAAAGGCTCTAGGTTACATTTTCTACTCCTCGTTAAAGGATTGATTATAGAAATAACTGCTGAAAAGCCCTGAGGATGAAGAGAAGGGCAAACTGTATTTAAATGAAAATAGATGTAATCACATGAACTGTGCTGGAATTATTTTCATTCAACATTTCAAAGATATAATAATTTTTATACCATATTGCCTGAGTCCTTGTTTTTGTGAGAAATAATCCATCCTGAGCTCATTTTATAGTTAACTCCTTAACTGGAGATGGGTAAGTGCTTGCCTTGTATCCAAAGCTATGCTCTCTGTAAAAGAGTACTTTGAGATGGAGCAGTAAGCAACCTTTGCTTGTGTGCGAGTTTTAATCTATAGGCATTCATACTGACTCCGTAAGAAAGTGTCATCAAGCCATGGGGGGACATTTTTTAAAAATTGAATGAGAAATTTGAAAGCAATTATGAAGCTCAGATTTTAGGGCATGCATTAAAGGACTATAATTTAAAATGTAACTATGCCTTGCCATAAAAGGGAGGTAAGCTTTTTATACTGAACTGTTTTTATATGTTGCATGTACAAAATGGGCATATTAAAGTTACTTCTGAGTGTATGCAAGAAGTAAACAAGAGCTTTAGGTTTATAAACAGACACAGGAGAAAACTGAATTTTGATGTTCAGTTCAGTTCAATTCAGTTCAGTCGCTCAGTCGTGTCCGACTCTGCGACCCCATGAATCGCAGCACGCCAGGCCTCCCTGTTACTTTTATTAAATAAAAAATAGTATATTTTAAAAATCAGCTTTCAGTAGAATATGAAGTATTATAAATGCCATGTTTTCTGGATTTTAATGAGGTTGCTGAATGCAAGTACAGTATGACTTTAAAACTTAATTCATTTTGAATATCATGCTATCCAAAAGAGAAAAATACTAAAATGTACAGCATTATTCTTAGCATCATACTCAACAGACTTAATGTCATAATTCTGTATTTCCCAGATAATTAAAAATATATCCATTCCTACCTACTACAACCACAAGCATAGTATATACTTCAAAGAAGTTATGGATCTTCATTTCTTCATAAAAGTTGAGACCTATTGAGTTTAGGAAAACTTATTTTGTATTCTCATCTTATGCATTGTTCCTAAATATGTATTTATTAAATACTATTAAAGAGGAAAGATTTAAGAAGACTTTTTTTTGTAGATTTTAGACATTTGCCTGTGTGTTAACCACTTAAATGTTTATACATAAAAGGACTAGACTTACGATTTATTCTGTCATTCATAGACTAGACTCAAATGTGAGGTTATGAATTTTAAAGGTCTTAAAATAAAGAAAAGATTGTAGGTCATTTAGTTCTGACAACCTACAGTTTGCTGCTGAATTAGGAAGATGACAAAAGTTCACCAGGCAAGTCACCTTCGAGCTGTTAATATCTGGCCATTGCCTCTCAAGAGAAACCCTGCAGAAACAGAAACCAAATTTTTCCACTGTATAGGCAATCCCTACCTAATTGTTTAGCAGCAAGAATCCCAACAATCTGTAGAACAGATGTGACTACCTCACTTAACACTAGCATAGGAAGACAATAAGGGCGGAAGAGTCATATGCTAAAGGTCAAGATGCACAGAGAAACTGCTGCCTGGGCACAGCTATCAGGCCTCTTTCTGGCCATCTGTCCCACCATGTGTGCTGACCATCACAGGAGGATGTGTGGGGGGGCAGTTGATAAGTTTTTCAGGTGGCAAAAGAATGGCTTTCAACAGCAGTGTGACACTAGAGGATAAGAGTTTTTATTAATATTGCACAGAATGTATTATTAATGTTGCTTAAAGGACCAAAGGTTTTAGTATTGCATATTAAAAAAAAAATAAATTAGTGTCATGTTATCCTTGTCTCTCCCTCACTGCATTCTGATGTTCTCTCTTGAGTGGCAAGGAGAGATGCATATTTATAGCTAAAATGCAAGCAAGGCACAATGCAGTCTCTGGTGTATGACACTCACTCTGCATGCACGAATGAGACCGAGGTAGAGAGGGGCTGCTGCAGGAAATCACAGATCAGGTTCTGAGCCAGAAGTCAGTCCTGCTGGACTACCTGATTGCTATCAGGTCGGAATTCAGCATAATAGTTTACATTTCACATTAACTTTCCCTTACTCTCAAAGCCTAAATGTTGTGGGATAAGGAAAATTCTATTTCTGGCACACATAACTGAATGGATAAATCCTTGTTGAATGATATAAAAATAGAATAGTTTCATTAATAAAGATGGAGGCCGCATAGAGATGCAGAATCTGGTGGTAGATAAACTAGACTATGTTGCCATTGGCTCTGCGGAGCTCAACTCCCTCATGGAGCTGAGCAGGCTGTGTGTAGGGGACAACATAGTCTGCTGTGTGCCACAGTAACGTGGATGAAAAAGAAGAGAGGGTGAGAGACAGGGAGAGGGCAAGGAGTCAGGGGGATAGGAAGAGAGGAAAGAAGGAGAAGAAGAACAAGAAAACTAAAGGAAATGGAGAAGAAAATCTACTTGAAGAAATGAAACATGAACAAATAAAAATTTTAAAATCGTTATCTCTGTGTTACATCTGTGCTAGTGTTTACAAAGCTGATGCAGGCAATTAGATCTCCAGATTTACTGCTTATAAAGGAGAAGCCACCTTAATTGTTCAATAAGAAAAGCATTCCAAATGGTTGGAGGAAAGGGCCTGTGCCTTAAGAAAAAACAATAAACAAAATACAAAAGCGAGGCTGCTGTTCTTCACAGAGAGAATAAGGAAAAAACTTACTGAAGAAGTATCACATTTAGAATGTATATGAATTTCCTGAAATCAAAAGTTATCCAAGCACACAGTTGCGATCAGGGATTCATATGCAGCACATAGAAAACAAAGATATGTAGTATCTTCGTGAACAAATTGGCTCTTTAGCTATAAACAATTTAGAAGCAGCCATAAATATTTTAATCCTGAGGAACGTATTTGGGTTTCATGAATGAGAATGGACTTTTGATAAGTAGCTTCCCAATACTAGGGTTTCCCTGGTAGCTCAGCTGGTAGAGAATCTACCTGCAATGCAGGAAACCTAGGTTCTATTCCTGGGTTGGGAAGATCTGCTGGAGAAGAGATAGGCTACCCACTTCAGTATTCTTGGGCTTCTGTGGTGGCTTAGCTGATGAAAAATTCACCTGCAATGCAGGATACCTGCCTGGGCTCAATCCTTGGATTGGGAAGATCCCTTGGAGAAGGGAACAGCTACCTACTCCAATATTCTGGCCTGGAGAATTCCATAGGGTCGCAAAGAGTCGACATGACTGAGTGACCTTCACTTCACTTCACTTCCCAATACTAGGATAATAAGACAGAGTCAAATTAGATAAAACGATAGCTCTATATTTGGAATTTCAAGACAAAACCTTCAAAACTTTTGTTCTTCCAAATGTCATCTGAAGATATTAAATATCACTATCCTATTTTAGGGATCTCATGAAACTGTACACTGAAACAACTGTAAACAATCCGAGGAAGTTGGAAGTGATAAGACTTAAGCGATACAATCTCTATAGTGAATTAACTTTGTATTAAGTATTGAAGTAGACTCAGTCGATAAAGCGTAATAAGTATAGCAGGGAGAAAAGATGGAGAGAAGGGATTGTACTTGTTTTAAGGGAGAAAATCACATTTCCTCCATGGTCTGTGAGATGGGATATTATCTGTGTTCCTTTGTGAGATACAGAAATGAACTCCAGATTCAAGTTGAGAAAGAAATATTCATGTCAACCTTCAATAAGAGAAATTCAAAGAAATGTTTCTATCAGTGCACATAATGCTCGCAAAACTATTTAGTTACCTCGTCTCACACCTGTAGAAAAATAATTTTATTTCTTTGGAAACTAGAATTTTAAACTGTATTTTTAAATACTGATTAAAATATTTTTCCTTTTGAAAACCATTGTCTTGGCAATAGCTTCTCTATTAAGTATAGTGTTTTATTCCTCAACTTAAATAGGTCTTTAACTTCTATTTTTAAGGGGACAAATTTACTTCTCACAATTCATAAAGGATTAGAACTCATGGGAAAAAATAGAGATTTAGCGTGTGAGAATAAAAGAAGAGAAAATATATACCATAAGTACTTGAGCATCTATTTCTTTGTTTTATAGTGACATAAAATATTTGATTAAAATATGTGCTCTCAAATAATAAGAGAAATCTTAAATATCAAACTTTAAGTCTGTTTTTGAAGCAGATTCTAAATGAGTTCACAATAACTCAAGATAATTTTCTTTTTGCCAGACTTTGTAAGGTTTATTTTCAGAACTGAAATTAAATGATATAATTATTTTAATAACTTAAAGCTGTTCTCTCTGAAAACACACACAACAAAAAAGTCCCAAATCAGAAGTATAGCAAAAGGTTTTTAGAAGACTGTCTCAGAAATGATAAATATAAAGCTAGTCAATTAAGCCATCAAATTCTAAGGCACAACTAAAGGAGTTGAACTTTTAACCTAGGCCTTTAATTTAAACTTTTAACCTAGGCCTAGACTTTAATTATGAAGTCTCCAGATTCTGTTATTTCTCCTTGGAAAAAAAATCAAACTGTACAAGCCTCCCTGAAAGCATCTTATCTGTTAGTAGTTTTAAAATTTTCAAATCCTCATCTAACTCTACTTTAGAACTGCAGTAAATTAGAGAGGAGTTTTTAAGTTGTCTCTAAATGGCTATAATTAAACTTTCACTTAAATCTTTGCCATCTATACCAAGGGCAAACTCAATGTGATATGGGATGCATAAGAGTAGAATTATTAAAAGGAAAAAAAAAAAGAAAGAAGCCATGTGACTTAGCATAAATTCCCATGTAAAGGGTACAGACTTGGCACTCCAATATTTCTTCTAAAAACAGTTATATGAAGATCATATTTAGCATGTGAGGATAAAATAAGAGAAAATATATAGCATAAGTACCTGAGCATCTATTTCTTTGTTTTATATGTGTTAGTTACTCAGTTGTGTCCTACTCTTTGCGACCCCATGGACTACAGCCCACAAGGCTCTCCTGTCCATGGATTTCTTCAGGCAAGAATACTGGAGTGGGTTGCCATTTCCTTCTAAGAGAAAGCTTATTAAATTATTGTCATTAAGGTGAGTAAAGCAAAAATATTTCAACCTTTCTTTTTAAAGTTATACTTAAAAGTTTGCTAATCTTTTCCCTTTTAAATACACTGTGAAAACAAATGTACTTCTTGAAAACAACCCTAATTCAAATCCAGTGTGTACTGATAGGTCAAATTCTTTGAAATTATCTAATTAGCAAGAACAGGCCACCGATCCCATGGAGAAGAAAAGTGATTGGATAAGCTCTAGAAATAAAACGCTATTGACAATGGCAGAAATGGTGGCTACTGACACAATATATTTGCTAAACGAAAACAACAGTGGAAAGAAAACAATGTACTCTTTGAGACAAGAAAGGAATTAACAACTGCAATTTCTCTTAAAAAAAAAACTTAAAATAGAAGTAAATATGTATATTTTTGCTGTTTCAATTATGACAATAATTTAATGATTTTTAGGAACTTATTTAGCCATTTAATAAACTATCTTTTTTGGAACAAAACCATTTTCAGAGATGAACATTTATTAGAAAGTTGCTGTCCATGAATGAGGATCTATGATTTAGGTGTCACTAAAAGAATTTTCAGCTATGATTTAAAGATAATAAAATATCTTTATTTTTTCCTATATGAGGAACATGTACCTCATCTGTACAAAATCATAATGTAGTTAACAATCAATGTTATCATATGTTAATTTCTGTTAATCAACAAAACTGTCAGAACAGAAGCAAAATTACATTCCAAGCATTTATCTGATGAGGAAAATGAGATTCAATGAACACAAATGGCATACTTCTATGAGTACTTCACTAAATGTAAGCAGAAGGATCTTTGGGCTCTTAGCTCATTGTTTTTTCTACTGCCAGAAGGTTGGTTTAAAATTACTGTGTCCCTTTGCCTGTCTTCTAAGAAAATGTGAGTCCTTAGTGTTCACATTTCATTTGAAATGCTCAGAAATACCATATATCTCCTCAGGGGGAGTTCAATGTCATTTTCAAGGATGGCACACATCAAAGTCAATTTGCTAATTGGTTTTAGTTGTTTTTCAACAACTATGAATGCTACCTAGTTATTCCAACAGCAATTCTAGGGAAAATAGCCTGATCACTCAACATCCAGATACCAGCAAAAATAACAAAAATACAGTGTTACCGTGGCTTTCACTATGAAGGTGTTAATACATATGTCTTATTTGTGCCAGTGTTTCACTTATGACCTAATATCAGTCTTTCCCTTTCTGGGAATTTTTAACAATCACTCTAATATTCCAAATTCTCATTTACCCATATGCAACCCTATTTTACCATCACTACAAACACTATAAAAGGCTTCCAAATAAAAATAATTAAAACATAATTTCCTTAGCAAGATGACCTTCTAACAAAGGAACAATAATAACATATCAAGCATATATTTCAACTGAAACATATTTATTGATTATTAATATTAATCATTTACAGGTAATTAGCAACCCACTGTAGTATTCTTGCCTGGAGAATCCCGTGGACAGAGAAGCCTCGCAGGCTGCTGTCCATGGGGTCGCACAGAGTCAGACACGACTGAAGCAACTTAGCAGCAGCAGCAGCAGTGACCATTATCAAATATACCTGCTTTTTAAAAATATGTTTAAGTTTTGCAGGATGTGGATTCCACAGAAATCTAAATCACTATATTCAGGAATATGTGCTAAGTCACTTCAGTCATGTTGCACTCTGCAGCCCTATGGACTGTAGCCAGCCAGGCTCCTCTGTCCTTGGGATTTTCCAGGCAAGAATACTGGGTTGCCGCTTCCTCATCCAGCATCTTCTCAGCTCAGGGATTGAACCCACATCCTCTGTGTCTCCTGAATTGCAGGAAGATTCTTTAACAGCTGAACCATACTTCTGATAAAAGTATAAATGGTAATTTTTCAATATGAAACTTATAGAAATAATTAACATATACATGAAGAGTTTTCTATTTATGCATTCCAACTATGGGAACTATGTATATTCACCTCTGGATTTAGTGTATTGATATATTTACTTTGTTTACTAGTTAAGCATACTGTTAAAAAATTTCAAAAATCTAATGTTAACTGTGTACACTTGTTGATAGTACAAAGAAAGAGAGTTGAGCCATATTTTAGAGTAAGAAAACATAAAGATATTTACATTGGGCTATCAGAAAAGGTAAAAAAATATAAATGAAATCCACTATGTATTATTTCTTCATGTTTATGTCCACCTTGTCCCATTCCCCCAAAATCAGTGCTTCAAAACCACTGTCCAACCACTGATTCAGCATATGTATGCTCCTTTTTCCCCTCTCCCAGCCTAACCAATTATCAGATATCAATGATGTGATAGAAATAATCAGATTTAAAATGTTACCCTCAACAGTTTTTCAGAACATTTGTCTTCTTTGTCTTTATTCCTATTTAAATGTATAACTTGTACCATAGTGGTTATGGATTTTTCAGTTCAGTCAGTTCAGTCGCTCAGTCGTGTCCGACTCTTTGCGACCCCATGAATCGCAGCACGCCAGGCCTCCCTGATTTTTAGAGGATTCTAAAAAGTAAAATTAAGAAGAAGCAGTCAGATATCATTGCAATAAGGGTTAAATGGTTTCAGTTACATTTTAATTCTCATAGTGGTTTCAAATATAACCTGTCTGGTAGGATTTAACAGAAAACAAAATCAACGTTAGAACTATAGGGAATAATATATCAATCTTGAGAGAAAGCATGGAAGGTGAAAGTCTTTAGTGGCCAGACACTTAAATGTGTTTAATGTAGCAAATGAAATGCTAATGTTACAACCAAATTTTCCATTCTGTGCTAAGAAAAGCATCTGATAAAGAAAGAGAAGAAAAGGTATCTTTAACTAGAGTCAAAAATGTTGGTAATAAATCAGTTTAATGGTCCATAACATTCTCCACTTGCATATGTACAAATTATATATTTTGAAACAGTGTTGCATATTATCATTATTCCAAGACAGCACTATATCTGCACTGTTCAAGAAATAATACTGTGCATTTTTCTACTAATAGATTTATTTATTTATTTATTAACTTTATGCTGCTGCTGCTAAATTGCTCCAGTCGTGTCTGACTCTGTGAGACCCCATAGATGGCAGCCCACCAGGCTCCCCTGTCCCTAGGATTCTGCAGGCAAGAACACTGGAGTGGGTTGCCATTTCCTTCTCCAATGCATGCATGCATGCAAAGTGGCTTCAGTCATGTCCGACTCTGTGTGACCCCATGGACAGCAGCCCACCAGGCTCCCCTGTCCACAGGATTCTCCAAACAAGAATACTCTGGAGTGGGTTGCCATTTCCTTCTCCATATTAACATTATAACTTACTATTATTTTATGGCGGAGAAGGCAATGGCAAGCCACTCCAGTACTCTTGCCTGGAAAATCCCATGGATGGAGGAGCCTGGTGGGCTGCAGCCCATGGGGTCGCTTGAAGTCGGATGCGACTGAGCTACTTCACTTTCACTTTTTGCTTTCACACAATGGAGAAGGAAATGGCAACCCACTCCAGTGTTCTTGCCTGGAGAATCCCAGGGACGGGGGAGCCTGTTGGGCTCCTGTCTGTGGGGTCGCACAGAGTCGGACACGACTGAAGCGACTTAGCAGCAGCAGCAGCATTATTTTATGGAACTGACATTAAATCTTCCATCTCAATAGTAAATCTCATGAAATGTATTCTCCTCATCATTACTAAAGGTTGTTTTTCTTCTTATTATTATTTTTTGGAAAGTACTTTTAACTCTTATATTCCCACTTTATTCCATGAGGTCCCTAATATGTAATAAATATGCCTTAGCTTTTGGAGGTGGAATGGTCTAATAAGTTTGAGATGGATGAATGTTTTATACCATCAAAGACTAAAAAGAGTTTTACTAAATATAACTTTAAAACATAATGCTTTATTTTCTTGTACTTACACAAAATAATCTTACTAATAGTAGCAAAATTATTGTAATTATTTTTCAATAATAATAACCTTCTATAGATTAATTACAGTCTATACTTATCAAGTGGATTTCCAGAATTATGGGATATCATATATGACATATATGTCATATTTGATGTCATATAAATAGGCCAGTAGTGACTGGCAGAAATGGAGAGCTATTTAATTATGAATTAATGACAAAATTTACTGGGAATGAAACACCAGAGAGAAAGAGATCTGTCAAACAGGCCAGGCTATTAAGCTATCACACTAAATATAAGCTTTGCTACATGATATCACAGTTCCACTCCTCTTCAACTCAGGTAGTATCGGCAATATAGTTCACCTGTATTTATAATAATTCTTAAGAATCTTACTTTCTCCTCCTGCCCCAAATCACTCAGTTGTGATTTGTGACCCCATGGACTATGCAGTCCATGTAATTCTCCAGGCCAGAATATTGGAGAGGGTAGCCTCTCCCTTCTCCAGGAATCTTCCCAACCCAGGGATTGAAGCCAGGTCTCCTAAATTGCAGATGGGTTCTTTACCAATTGAGCCACAAGTGAAGCCCAATACTAGAATGGGTAGCCTATTCCTTCTCCAGCGGATCTTCCAGACTCAGGAATCGAACTAGGGCCTCCTGAATTGCAAATGGATTCTTTACCAACTGAGCCATCAGGGAAGCCCAATAATTCTTAAGAGTTTTACTTTCTTCTCCAGCCCAAAATCATAACTTGTCAATTTAATGATCCCGAGACACAAAAAGCAAGTCTATAATTAATACTCATTATTGAAATAATTTATATTTTGTACTTTAAGGATTATACTCTATTTTGGAGAAATGGTTTTCATGGACATACTTCTTTAAAAAACAGTCAAACAAATAAACAAAAACACTGAGACACCAAGCATTATCTTACTTCTCCTCCCGCCCCCTCTACTGGCTGTGCACTATTGCCAATTACAAGACTTTCTTCTCTAGCCAACCAGTTAAGCAACAAAAATCCTCATCTTTTAACTGACTTCTACTCTTCCTTCAAATGTATCTCAAAAGTTATTTTCAGTGTGAATTTCTTATAAAACTACAGAGAGTTCACTGTTTCTCCTTTTGAACTTCCCAGCTAGTTTTCCTGACAAAACCTCTTTTACTGCAATTATTCCTTTTCGCGATTTTTACTGGGAGTAAATGCAGCCTTCTCTTCCATTTGTTCTTCTGTCTCCAGAGCCTACTATGTGCCTGATGCATCGTTGCATCAATTATTTGAGAATAAAGAGCTGAATGAATTTGATAGATATAAATAGGACTGTNGCAATTATTCCTTTTTGCGATTTTTACTGGGAGTAAATGCAGCCTTCTCTTCCATTTGTTCTTCTGTCTCCAGAGCCTACTATGTGCCTGATGCATCGTTGCATCAATTATTTGAGAATAAAGAGCTGAATGAATTTGATAGATATAAATAGGACTGTTTCCCCCAAGCTGATATTGGACAGATTTTAAAAGTCAGCTGCTATTATCTGCATTCCAGTCAAATCCTCTGGAATACGTATCTCAGAAGAGAGTGATTATTGCAAATGTACTTTCAAAGAGAATTTCATTAATTTATAGTTGTCTCAAGATATAATTATCTATGACCACTCAAAAGAAAGATATATTTCCTTTAAATAATTGTGCTTGCCAAGAGAATGAATTCTTCTGGACTAGAATGAATGGGGGATATATCATCTATATTTATGAAAATGTGTGACTACGTTTACACTCATAGGAATTATACTCCCTACTCACTGGAATGGAATTAGTCTTTTTTGGATAATGATTTTACCTTCAGTGAACTGATTTTAGCTTTTTCATTTATTGTATTAATATAGATTTCACAGTGAATGTTATCGAGTTTCAAAGATAGCAACATGGTTTTATCAACACTTTTTTTTCCTTATAATTCCTACCACAGCCATTTCATTAGATTTTCAGTAACATTTAATGGTATTATATGATGACTTCAAAGACTTATAGGCTTTATTTTTTACTGTAAAATGTTTACATAGTTTCCTGTTAGTTTTTTTTTTTTTTCAAGAATTAATTGTGCCTTTGATTCAAGTATTGTGATTTAATATTCACAAAATTGAATATGAAAAATATGTAAAAGTTCATTGTAATCTGAGGGCAGATATTGCATTTTATATATTACTGTTATTTATACCATTGGGAATCAAGAATACTTGTCTCAAAATTCTGTTGTGCTCAGTCACTCAATTACTCAGTTGTGTCTGACTCTCTGCGACCTCATGGACTATAGCTTACCAGGCTCCTCTGTCCATGGAATCCTTCAGGGAAAAATAGTGGAGTGGGTTGCCATTTCCCACTTCAGGGCAAAATCTTGTTAACTAACATCTATTTTCACAAACATGTAATCATGAAAGTCCCTTGGAAAATAGAAGTCATTCTTCCTAAATATATAAAGATGTAGTCTCTCAGAGAGTAAAGCCTATATGTGTACTCAGATCACATTTTTAAGAAATAAAACTAGTAACACCAATATATTCTGTATTAAATTAGCTGAATTTTGTCATATTTAAAATTATTCCAAAATAGTTTATGATGTACAATTTTCCTTAAATTATATGTGCAAATGTTATGTTCTGCAAACAGTTCCTTATTATATTTCTTCTTCACACTCTTAAAACATATGTTTGTCAAATCATCACAGTAACAGAAAGTCATGCTAAAGGTAAACTCATATAAAATCATTGGATTAAGAATTTATTCACTTCAAATTTTAGCAAATAATTTTGATCCTTATAATGTACTTTAAGCACCATCTTGGGGCTCATTCACCATTTTGTATTCTCCAACATCCAGCTTGCTCTCCTTTTCCAAACTCTGTTTTAAAATAATAAGTCCAATGTGAAAGATCTTTGAAAAAATATGACCTTTTTCTTCTGACTGGATGAATATAGGAATTGATTCATGAAAAGTGATTTCTAAAAATAAATGAAAGAATGTGCTCTGCCATATATAAGAATCAAGTTCTGAGGCAAGGTTTAATGGTGACCATTTGAAACTATAACACATCCCAAAAAATTGTTTACTTTTTAAAAATTTTCAATGGTATAGTTTTTACAAAATGCCTTTAAGATTTAAAAATGAATTCTGATGGTAAATTCTAAACTCTAAATTCATTTAAACAGAATTTTCCTTGGATATGAAACAGGGTCCAAAAGGAGGATTAAAAATGATATTTATGTGTGCTCTCAGGTGGCTCAAACTTAGCTGGTAAAGAGGTTTCAATTCCCTTGACTAGTTAGAGGGACTAAATGTAATATCAGATAAGCAGAGTCATATTGATCTGCTGTTGCTTCCTAGAAGCTAATCTTCCAGTTTCATGCAATCTCTAAAAAGGAGTCTATGACTTTAGTCATGAAAGTTTTTTTCCAGATAGCAATCTTTACTTCAACTAAAAAGTATTTTATAAAGCTTTCATTAGCATTTTATACAGATATACATGTCCTATTTTAATTAAAATGATGTTTCTTAATATTGCCTTTCCTGGAAGAAATGTTGCTCTTCCCCCACACATACATAATATCTTTGCAGAATCACAGACTTTTTCTTATAGAAAGAATCAGAGACAAAGACAGAGAAATAACTTCAATAACCTTCAATAACCTGACTACATCTCAATATGCTTGTTTAGGTCACTTTCCACTGGGAAAAAAACTTAATATTCAATCAATAAGGGACATATTTATGTTTGTTTCAAAATACTGATACAAAAGAGAATATATTTCCTCAATGCTATAATTGCCTCTCCACTTAAACTCTGAACAGGGGGCAAGAATGGCAGACTAAATTTCAGTTCTGATATGTGGGATCAATTAGGGCCATGGGTCTGTTTTCTGGCTCTAATCTTCTTTTTTTTAAACTCTGACTCTCAAACAAAAGTCACCCTGTAACATTATAATTAGAGCATATCCTCAGATAAATCTCCTGAATAAATAAGAATCTCTGGGGGGAAGAACAACCACCAAAAGGCAACGGGACACTTAGCAGTTGTCTCAAAGTCTAAGCAACACCATTCTACCCACACCATTTCTTCCTAGACCAGGAAAGAAGAAATTCCCTTCACATCCTTGGGAATGGAGGGGTTCCATATGATGAGAGTAGAAACTATTACCATGGAGAACTGGGGCTAACTTTCCAAATCATGAAGACATCGATGCTTTCATTTACCTTTGGCTACTTTTTCTTTGTTTTTCCTTTCAAGGCTTCCTACACCATTACTTTAACTAGTATTTATCCCTATTCAATGGAGACTAGAAAATACCAAGATATTTTTCTTAGCTCTATGACTTCTGTCCCAATTCAGCACACTGCTGTTAGAAGATCAAATGGGAAAACAACTACAGTTTGGGGTCTAGAGTTCTTTCAGAAAATAAACTCAAATGACATCTTTATATTTTACTACCCAGTCACTGTAAAACAGCATGTAAATATGTTATATTACCAGTATTATCTCTTACTATAGCAGTGATCTGTAATTCATTAATCCTTTTTTACCTTATTTCAGCAAAATGCTATAGCATAAAATTGTCACCAGGAAAATGACAAAAAGTAACATTCAATAACAATCAACAGTTTTATGAGCAAGTATTTAGCTACAGTAAGTTATCAGAACCTATTTAATATTTTAGATCCTGCATATGTACTGTCTACTGACAGGCTATGTAATCATAAATACATTCTTCACCTTAATGTCTTAAAAGTTCCTAATGAAATTTGGATAATGTAACCAAGAGGCTCCAAATACTGTTAAACTCTACAAATGTTCTGTCTGTTTTATCATTTTCTTCAGTGAACAGTTACATTTTTAAGGCACCGAAGTGTCAACATGTGTATCTAATAGAGCCTTGAGCTTCAGTGATTTCATAAAAGAGGAACTTGCCAACAAATTTAGGAAACTCACATTACATATTCAGGTTAGATTCACAAATTCAGTGTTGCATGGCAAGAAGTCTATGCTCATTTCTTGGTATCATGAATTGCAATTTTTCCCCCAATTCATAGAACCAAGCCTAAACCTTCACAAATGAATGAACAACTGAAAGGTAGCTCATACCTTTGAAGTCTTAGAGAAGGAATTTATCAGGTATTCAGTTTAAAGGGATCAGTTTATATCAGCCATAAAAGCGATCTATGCCCAATCTGCCCTGAAACAGAATCAGGTTACTCAAAATAAATCTTATGTATAATATATAGTGAAAAAACACTGCAGTCTCTTCATAAACACCCTCACACATACACACACATATATATTAGAGTTTTTTAGTTTACATAATAACTTCAGAGGAAGAAAAAATGTATTAATGGACACACTTGCAACCTTCAAAAAAACCTGCTACTATGTACGACTAGGAATTAGAAACAGGTTTTGTATCATTGAGAAAAACAATTTTATCTTGCTAGTTGGTACAACCAGAGAAGGCAATGGCAACCCACTCCAGTACTCTTGCCTGGAAAATCCCATGGATGGAGGAGCCTGGTAGGCTGCAGTCAATGGGGTCACTAAGAGTCGGATACTGAGCGACTTCACTTTCACTCTTCACTTTCATGCATTAGAGAAGGAAATGACAACCCCTGAAGAATCCCAAGGACAGAAGAGCCTGGTGGGCTGCCATCTATGGGGTCGCACAGAGTCGGACATGACTGAAACGACTTAGCAGCAGCAGCAGCAGTTTGTACAATCTAAGTACTATATATGTTAGGTATCAAGAATAATCTTGTCAAATGAAAGTGAGTTAAAATGCTATGATTAAGTAGTCACTGGAGAAAAACATGTTTCCTAAATATAAACAATAATATTTCAGTTAAAATTGAAAAAAATCATTTGTTAAGCCAATTTGGACATATATCTAAGGTGACAGTGTTAAATATATATATTTTACTAAATAGAATAAAAAGTTGTAACAATGCAGAAATTGTTATTCCTGGCATTTTCAAAAACTACTTCATAATTGTCAAACTATATATTAATTTTAGAAATATTTATACGGTTG
>SJYT01065422.1:156397-171625 GCA_006410635.1 Cephalophus harveyi | reverse complement strand
TGGCTAGATATGTAATTCAGATCACGTATTTACTTGTAATAAACATTGAACATATTTTTGCATTCATGAATTAAAAGTAATAATAGCATCATGTGTTGTTTTCTCTGCACAACAAACTCATTATTTCTTAAGTTATTCCTTGGAGTTGTTTGCAGTGCAATTTTCTGTTATTCCTTAAATTTAAAACACAGTCACTTGCCTCTGAAACTGAAAATGTTAAACTCTTCAGACCACACAGTGGAGCAGGGATGGGTCAATGGGTTAAATGTATTTTCCTTGGCAGTCTATATATCTGGGTGTGAACTGCACACTTTCATAACTTATGGAGATAAAATTAGTCAACACTACTTCTTGTTCAGCTGTAAAAATTGCTATAATGGCTGCATCTCTTCTGAGTTGCCCACCCACAGAGCTAGAAGGAGCCTTTCTACCTCTACAGACAACATGTTGCACTTTTCAAATGAGCAAAGTAGGGTAAAAATATGGGTATTACGTCTTCTCCAAGGTAGGACTTTACAAATCCACTAGAAAAGGAATAATTGATTTATCTCTTGTGAAAACAACATTTATTGCATGGATAACTCTTTTTAAACCTTGGGTGTTTTTTAGATGCAACTTAAAACACTATCCTACACCTTCACATTTATTGCTTTCTGTATATTTCACCTGATTGTGTGACCTTGAGCCCAGCTCATGGAGGGTTTGGATTTCATTTTTTAAAGTGTAAATTTTCTTCTAGTCTTAAAATGATATAATTCTTATTTGTTGATGCTTAACATTCTAGATCTCAACAATTTTTCTTTCAACTTAATCTGCACACAGGTGATAGAAATTCAGAATATAATTGGTATTTCATGGCTGCCAATAGTCACTTGTCCAGTCAGACAAGACAAATAATGACTTATGTTATATGAATAAGAGGAAAAGTGAGGACCTGCAAACAGATCTACAGGCACAGCACCCCTGCTAGCTCCATTTTTTGTGAAGAACTGACTTGGCAAAGCATCCTCTAAGCTCTGCAGGGATAGAAGCTGGCACAGGGGTAGAAGGAGCTATTGTGTGACTGGGGAATAGAAATGCAACAACATTGAAAATAATGCAAAGTATGGACACGTTGTCAGACGTGGGAGATCCATGCCATTGGGGAAGGCTGGCAAGGATCCAAAGTACTTTTGGACTAAGACCAGTGATTAACACACAATTAATGCTGAATAATGTTTATTGAAGGAGTGGATTACTTTAAAGGTATATTATGTACAAGTCACATAAACAAATAAAACAATTATGTACAAATTATATACCTGCTATGGGTAGGTGGAAGGAGGATGGATATAGGTTAACTGAGGGTAAGGACATGTTTCTAGAGATGACTCACTTTGTTTCTTAAATGATGAGTGCACTCCATGTTACTGATAGCAGGACTGAGTTTCACTTGTCTCTAACGGTTCCTGGCTACTTAAGAGTTTTTACTGACTAAGAGAGAGGGAAAGAATGAGACAAAAAATTAATCTATCAAGTTTTTTAGGGGCTATCTGGTACAAAGCTAAGCATTTGATTATACTGTAGTTGATAAGAGAAATAGATGGGTACAAACTGAGGAAATAGAACACTATTTCATTTAGTAGAAATGTGGAAGATGACTCAGTGGGTAGGAATTTAGTGGCAGGGAGTTCAGTTAGAAAACTGCTGTGGTTATCCAAACAGAATGATGAGGATCTGATAACCTAGTAGCATTGAAGAACCCTCAGATTTTCTGGGTCACTGGCCTAAATGATAAACTGTAAAGTTTACCTTTTATAGCATTTCAGTTAAACACATCTTCTTGGGTGTAGCATAAAGAAAGCTACCTCAATTCAAGAAATACCAGCAAAAAGATTTCTTTCCATTAGGATTTTTTCTGTTATTTCCAGTAAGTAGCATTTATTTGCATGGAGCTTACTTACAGAGCTACCTGTTTGCTTAGGGATAGGAAGGAGCAGAAAACCTGAGTTAAAGATTGGGGTTAGTAAATTATGCCATATTTTGTGTCCCATTTCTTTATAGCCAATCACAAATCACTGAAATTTCAAATATAAAAATATAGCAACCTATAGCAATATAACCACGTGCCCACGACAGAAACAAATATTATTTATTTGCAGTCTGGATATACTTACATTTGCATCTTATTAGCAAACTGTGGAAAAAGACATAGAATTTCCAAACTTCCATTGCATTTAAAACATGTTAAGGTACTGTCATCTCATAACATTAACTGTTCTCTTTATAATTTAATGCTTTATTCAAATACTAAATGTTCTAATTAATGTACAACTTTGAGAAATGGGCCAGAAAAAGTGTGGAATAGATGTCGCTGCTTTGTCAATAAATACCTTCTACTTTTTTAATAAATAAAAAAGAAAATTATGCCGAGTAGAGAACACAGCACAGATAGTTTTAAATAAATGTACCTGTCTGACAAGCAGAGGATGAGTGGAGACTATTTTATATTGAATAAAAACAAATTGTTGGTATGTACATCAATTATTAGATCACAAACACATATATTTAAATATATATGCCCCTCAAAAATGGGAAAATTCCCAAAGTGGCAAGATTCAAGGGATTAATATATATACACTATTATATATAAAATAGATAATCAGCAAGCATCTACTGTATAGTCCAAGGTACTCTACCTAATATTCTGTAATAATCTATATAGGAAAAGAATTTGACATAAAAAATGTATGTGTATATATATATATAATTGAATCATTTTGCTGTATACCTGAAATTAGCATAACATTGTAAATCAACTATATTCTTATATAGATTAGATTAGATACAACAAAAAAATTAAAGGGAACATCTTTGCAATACTTGTCATATACCTTCTCTTTTTCTTGTTTATTTGCTTGTACAGTTCTACATCTTGGGAAAGGGAAACATAATAGTCATCCTCCTATATAAGAAGAGCTTCAAATGCCAATTAATAAAGCTCTAAACATTAGTGTTGAGTCTCAAGGGATAAGGAAAATGAGGAACAAGTCTCTCTTTCTATTCAATGCACAATTAATGGATCTTCTTGAGGAATATGGATGTATTCAAGAATCTCACGCTTCCCTAAAAAGAGTGACCCCATGAAAAAATAAAAATCTATTGAAGTATCAAAATAAATAGGGTTGAGCTCATACAAAACTCAGAGAATGTATTTATAGGCATTTTGTATCAGCAAAATACTCTCCTTCTGGTTGGTTTCTCTTAAAAGAGAAAGTCACTATGCACTTGATAATTATGGGTCAAAATACAAGGCAAAAATTTGCACACTCAAAAATGCAAAGAAAAAGAGCTTACATTATCTTTTCCACATTGCATTTATATTAACTCTAAAGTCTCATTCCATTTTTGCTATTTATATATAAAACATTTTAAAATGTCAAGTGAAAAGGACTCTTTAGTATAATCTACTCTGAGTTGTTGTTTAGCCAGTAAATTGTGTCTGACTCTATGCAACCAGTACATGCCAGACTCCTCTGTCCTCCGTCTCTCATGTAGTTTGCCCAGATTCATGCCCACTGAGTTGGTGACACTATCTAACTTATCTCATCCTCTACTGCTCCCTTCTCCTTTTGATTCAATCTCTTTCCCAGCATTAGGGTCTTTCCCATGAATCAACTCTTTGCATCAGTTGGCCAAACTATTAGATCATCAATTTCAGGATCAAAGCTTCCAATGAATATTCAGGGTTGATTTCCTTTTGGATTGACTGGTTTGACCTTGCAGTCCAAAGGACTCTCAAGAGTCTTCAGTATCATCATTCAATTGAGCATCATCAATTCTTCAGAGCTCAGCATCCTTTACATTCCAACTCTCACATCTGTACATGACTACTGGAAAAAAGATAGCTTTGCCTATATGGACCTTTGTCAGCAAAATTATGTCTCTGCTTTTTAATACCCTATCTAGATTTGTCATAGTTATTCTTCCAAGGGGCAAAGATATTTTAATCTCATGGCTGAAGTCACTGTCCACAAGACAGTGGGGCCCAAGAAAATAAAATCTGTCACTTTTTTCACCTTTACCCCTTCTACTTGCCATGATCTGAATGTTGAGATTTATTTTTTAATTAATTTATATTTTATTGAAGGATAATTGCTTTACAGAATTTTGCTGTTTTCTGTCAGCTTTTTCACTCTCCTCTTTCACATTCATCAAGAGACTCTTTAGTTGTACCTCTATTTCTGCCATTAGAATGGTATCATCTGTGTATCTGAGGTTGTTGATATTTCTCCTGGCAATCTTGATTCTAGCTTGTGATTCATTCAGCCTGGCATTTCACTTGATGTAGTTGGCATATAAGTTAAATAACCAGGGTAACAATATATAGCCTTGCCATACTCTTTTTCCAATTTTGAACCAGTCGTTTGTTCCATGTCAAGTTCTAACTGTTGTTTCTTAACTCACATACAGGTTTCTCAAGAGACAGGTAGGGTGGTCTAGTATTCCCCCTGACTCAACTATAGGTTGCAAAATGAGAACAAAAAATAAGATTTATTTGCTTGAAGATTTATATCTATCAAAGGAGCCATATACAAACAATAAAATTTGGGGGAATCATGAGGAGTAAAGATGAATTTTACATAGCATGTTTCTAACTAGTTTAAAGGTTTAAGAGTAATATAACTGAAAAGATGGGCTAACGATAGGGCAGTTAAGAGTCAGAATTACAAGGAACCTGAGGGATATCTGAATATTGGGGGAGCCATTTGGGGAGATTGATTATATTAATAATCCTGATCGTCACAGAACACAAATCCCCCTTCATTGATAGCCTTTTTGTGAGTTCTTCAAAAACAAGAATTTTGCCTTACTCACATTTTTAAACCCAAGAGTCTAACAGCTCCCAAAGCCATAGAAGTTTCTTTAGCATGTGTGACGAACAGGCTTGGTAGAATATGTGATGAACCCATGCTGGATGCTGACTTGGGGGCTATATTACACAAACTGATAACTGCCACTCAGTGTGCCTCTAACACTGACCCCAGTGCCACAAATACTCATTAGCACCAGTCATTACAACCTATAGTGTTTGATTTCTGTCTTTGATCACCAATGAATGGTAAGTGAATGAATGAACAAGTGAACAAACAAACAAATAATATTAATGAATCTCAGGGCATCTCTGTTGCAGTGGAAGGAACTCTAGACTTGGAGTTAAAGGGTCTGAGTTCAGTTTCTTGCCTTGCTACATGTGCTGTGCTATGCTTAGTTGCTCAGTGGTGTCCTACTCTTTGCGAGCCAATGAATTGTGGCACATCAGATTCCTCTGTCCATGGAGATTCTCCAGGCAAAAATACTGGAGTAGGTTGTCATGCCCTCCTCCAGAGGATCTTCCCAACCCAGAGATTGAACCCAGATATCCTGCATTGCAGGTGGATTCTTTACCATCCGCGCCACCAGGGAAGTCCTTCTACATACTACATTTAAATGTGGACAGCTGACCTTAATTTCTATAATTGTTGTGAGTAATAAACAATATATGTGAAAATGCTCATGGGGCCTGGCATTTCAGCTGTAGATGATCACAGATTCTGAATTTGGAAGCTGAAGTCAACAAAGGGACATAAATGATATAGGACCAAGCATGAGAAAAATAAATGAGACAGAAATATAAATACAATGAAAAGGGAAAAATGAGATGGGTGAATTATAGAGAATATATTGTGGTATCATTTTATGATAAGAATTAGCATTTATGTTTAAAAAGATAAATATCACTAAAAATAACATGAAAATAGCCATGCAAATGTAGATCTTCTATTTGTCTAATAACAAAGCTACAATTCTTTGATGGGTCAAAAAGTTCTGCTCATTGTCCAAATGTCTGCATATACTTCTGGAATCATAAACATGCTTGATTTAGGAAATGCACTCACTCTAAGAGGACATCAGTGGATTATATTGTGTAATCACTGATGGCAATATATTAAAAGAGTATTTTGTCCTGTTTTTAAACATGATAATAGCAAATCATAAAAAGTTTAAAAATATATCTTAAAATATATTTGCAAAACTGTATTCTATATACTACCTTGTTATCATTGACTGGCTAAATAGTTCTATATTAATTGCTGAACTGATTTCCCTCTCCTCTTAACACATTCCTATATTCTCCATAGAAGAGGAAGATAACTGGATGACAAGCTTTTCGTAAGAAGTCTTCATAAAATTATTGGTGTGAGGTGACTTGCTATTGCTGATAGCAAACTTTAAAATAATTATTTCCTTTGTGAAATAATAAGGGGTTTTAAGAAAAATAAAATGAAATATAATCAAATTACAGAAGCAACAACATATATTTAATTTTATATAATCCTAGTTATTAAAAACTGGAAAACACTCTGACGTTTGTTTTATAGAACACTGAGACTCCAAACAGTTATCTGATCTGTCCAATATCGTATAGTACCTAAATACGCAGAGTTAGGATTGACTGCAAAAAATGAGGCCACCAGATACCTTCAGTTCAATTCAGTCAGTTCAGTCACTCAGTTGTGTCTGACTCTTTGCAACCCCATGAACTGCAACACTCCAGGCCTCCCTGTCCATCACCAAATTCTGGGGTTCACCCAAACTCACAACCATTGAGTCGGTGATGCCATTCAACCATCCCATCCTCTGTCATCCCTTGCTCCTCCTGCCCCCAATCCCTCCCAGCATCAGAGTCTTTTCCAATGAGTCAACTCTTTGCATGAGGTGGCCAAAGTACTGGAGTTTCAGCTTTAGCATCATTCCTTCCAAAGAACACCCAGGACTGATCTCCTTTAGAATGGACTGGTTGGATCTCCTCGCAGTCCAAGGGACGCTCAAGAGTCTTCTCCAACACCACACTTCAAAAGCATCAATTCTTCAGCACTCAGCTCTCTTCACAGTCCAACACTCACATCCATACATGACTACTGGAAAAACCATAGCCTTGACTAGATGGAACTTTGTTGGCAAAGTAATGTCTCTGCTTTTGAATATGCTATCTAGGTTGGTCATAACTTTCCTTCCAAAGAGTAACTGTCTTTTAATTTCATGGCTGCAGTCATCATATACCTTAGCTCATCCTTTAAAACAGAATCTGGAGTGAGAGATGCAGCAAATAAAAAAAATAGCTTTGTATTACTAGATGATACACTTATATTAAGGATACATTTTCAACTAAGAGTAGATAATTTTGGGATGCTATTTCTTGAATTAATGTTAACAACATTCACTAAATATATTTAGAAATTCTGCATCTGGAAAGATTGAGTTTTCTAAATAATAGATGGGTTTAAGTTCATATAAGTGAAGAACACAAAAGACCTTGGAGATTTAGAGGTATTTTAATTAATTGATTATCTAGTTAACAAATCTATATCCCCATGAGATTTTTCCCTGCTGTCTATTTTTTTATTCTCATAAATATGTACAATTGAGGTATCTTCATTGAATGTGAAAGAAGAAACCAGGAAAAGGTTACAGATCACATTTAAGTGATTTTAATATTGAGTTCTGAAGTTAGCATATGAAATTTTAAATATAAAAGAAAATAACATTTTGGTCTGTATTAAGAAAGTTCAATAATTAAAACCTATGCATAATTAAAGTACTGCAGTCAATATGCCAACAAATTTGGAAAACTCAGCAGTGGCCACAGGATTAGAAAAGGTCAGTTTTCATTCCAATACCAAAGAAGGGAAATGCCAAAGAATGTTCAAACTGCCACACAGTTGTACTCATTTCACAGGCTAGCAAGATATTGCTCAAAAACCTTCAAGCTAGGCTTCAACAAAGAAATTCCAGATGTACAAGCTGGATTTAGAGAAGGCAGAGGAACCAGAAATCAAATTGGCAAAATCTATTGGACCATAGAAAAAGCAGGAGAATTCCAGGAAAATATCTACTTCTGCTTCACTGACTATGTTAACACCTTTGATTTGTGTGGATCATAACAAACTGTGGAAAATTATTAAAGAGATGGGAATACCAGATCATCTTACTTGTCTCCTTAGAAGCATGTATGCAGGTCAAGAAGCAATAGTTAGAACCG
The DNA here is from genome assembly GCA_006410635.1 of Cephalophus harveyi. Taxonomy (NCBI): domain Eukaryota; kingdom Metazoa; phylum Chordata; class Mammalia; order Artiodactyla; family Bovidae; genus Cephalophus; species Cephalophus harveyi. The sequence continues at coordinate 163,563 of SJYT01065422.1, read as the reverse complement.
GACATGGAGCAAAAGACTGGCTCAAAATTGAGAAAGGAGTAGGTCAAGGCTGTATATTGTCACTCTGCTTATTTAACTTATATGCAGAATACATCATATGAAATGCCTGGTTGGATGAAGCCACAAGCTGAAATCCAGGTTGCCAGAAGAAATATCAATAACCTCAGATATGCAGATGACACTACTCATATGGCAGAAAGCATAGAGGAACTAAAGAGCCTCTTGATAAAGGTGAAAGAAGAGAGTGAAAAAGCTGGCTTAAAACTCAACATTCATAAAACTAAGATGATAGCATCTGGTCCCATCACTTCATGGCAAATAGATGGGGAAACAATGAAAACAGTGACATACTTTATTTTCTTGGACTCTAAAATCTCTGAGGATGGCAACTGCAGTCATGAAATTAAAAGACATTTGTTCCTAGAAAAAAAAAGTTGTGGCAAACCTAGAAATCTTATTAAAAAGCAGAGATATCACTTTGCTATCAATGGTCCATATGGTCAAAGCTATAGTTTTCCAGTAGCCATGTAGGGATGTGAGAGTTGGACCATAAAGAAGGCTGAGCACCAAAGAAATGATGTTTTCAACTGTGGTATTGGAGAAAAGTCTTGAGAGTCCCTTGGACTGCAAGATCAAATTAGTTGATTCTAAAGGAAATCAATGTTCAATATTCACTGGAAGGACTGACTTGATGATGAAGCTTCAATACTTTGGGCACTGATGTGAAGAGCCAACTCACTTGAAAAGGCTCTAAATGTGGGAAAGATTGAGGGCAGGAGAAGAATTGTGTGACAGAGGATGAAATGATTGGATGCATCATCAACTCAATGGACATTGAGTTTGAGCAAACTCTGGGAGGTAGTGAAGAACAGGGAATCCTTGCATGCTGCCATCCATGGTGTTGTAAACAGTTGGACATGACTGAGCAAGTGAATAACAACAGTCATTATTCATGCCAGTCAACATACTAGACTCTTTGTGACCTCATGGACTGAAGCCCACCAGATTCCTCTGTCCAAGGGATTCTCCAAACCAGAATAGTCAAGAGGGGAGCTATTCCCTTCTCCAGGGTATTTACCTAAGCAGAGATCAAACTCAGGTTTTCCTGCATTACAGGTGGATTCTTTACCATCTGAGCCACCAGGGAAGAACAGTATTTATTGAAATATTGATCATTTTTATTATAAATGAAATTATTATTTTTATCTACCAAATAGACAACTTATAAAATAAAGAAAGTAAAAGTGATACATAGTTCACAGACCACATGCAGCTGGACAAAATAATTTTTAATTGCAGGCTGTGAGAATTGTTGATTGAGGGATAAGGCTGTATTGAATCCCACATCTCATTAAGACAGGTTTTTCCTGAGCTCTGCAGTGGGAAAAGCCTGGGATTAGGCACAGCTGTAACCTAATCTGGGTTAAGCACATACAGCTTGTTAGACCCTGGATAAGTTACTATGCTTTTCAGAGCCATACTTTTTTTCATTTATAAATATTGGGTATAATAATTGCTATCCTGTGGAGCTACAGTGTTGCATTAGTGAGCATGCACTTGAACAGCCTTCAAATTGAATCTGGCACCACAGTTTTACTTTCTCAGCTGTGTGTAAGGCCTCCTAAGATGACCTTTTTTCCTTTTGCATTACTTTCTCTTGGGGATGGTTTTGATCACCACCTCCTGTACAGTGTTATGAACCTTCATCCATAGTTCATTAGATCTAAACACTTGAATCTGTTTGTCACTCCCACTGTATAATCATAATGGATCATACCTAAATGGCCTAGTGGTTTTCCCTACTTTTTTCAATTTAAGTCTTCAGCTTAGAAAGATACACCCATCTGAATGCAGAGTTCTAGAGAATAGCAAGGAGAGATAAGAAAGCCTTCCTATGTGATCAATGCAAAGTAAAGAGGAAAACATTAGAATAAGAAAGACTAGAGATCTCTCAAAAAAAAAAAAATTGGAGACACCAAGGGAAAATTTCATGCAAAGACGGGCACAATTAAGGAGAGAAGCAGTATGGACCTAACAGAGGCAGAAGATATTAAAAAAAGGAGTCAGAAATACACAGAAGAACTATTTAAAAAAAAAAAAAGATCTTAATGACTCAGATAACCATGATGGTGTGATTACTCACCCAGAGCCAGACATCCTAGAGTGAGAAGTCAAGTGGGCCTTTGGAAACATCAGTATGAACAAAGGCAGTGGATGTGATGGAATTCCAGCTGAGCTATTCCAAACCCTAAAAGATGATGCTGTTAAGTGCTGCACTCAATATGCCAGCAAATATGGAAAATTCAGCCGTGGCCACAGCACTGGATACTTCAGTTTTCATTTCAATCCCAAAGAATGGCAATGCCAAAGAATGTTCAAACTACCACACAGTTGCACTCATTTCGAATGCTAGCAAGGTAATGCTCAAAGTCCTTCAAGTTAGGCTTCAATAGTACATGAACTGAGAACTTGTAGATGTACAAATTGGCTTTAGAAAAGGCAAAGGAGCAAGAGATCAAATTGCCAAGATCCATTGGATCATAGAAATAGCAGAATTCTAGAAAAACATCCAATTCTGCTTCATTGACTACACTAAAGCTTTTGACAGTGTGGATCACAACAAGCTGTGGAAAATTCTTAAAGAGATGGAAATACCAGACCGCTTTACCTGCCTCCTGAGAAACCTGTATGGAGGTCAAGAAGCAACAGTAGAACCAGACATGGAACAATGGACTGGTTCCAAATTGGAAAAGGAGTACATCAAAGCTGTAAAATGTCACTATGCTTATTTAACTTATAGGCAGAGTACGTCATGTGAAATACTGGGCTGGATGAAGGGCAAGCTGGAACCAAGATTGCCAGGAAAAATATCAATAAAGTCAGATATGCAGATGAATGACACCACCTATATGGCAGAAAAGGAAGAGGAATTAAAGAACCTCATGATGATGGTCAAAGAGGAGAGTGAAAAAACAACAACAACAACAACAAAAAAAAAAAATGGCTTAAAACTCAATATTCAAAAATGAAGATGTGAGTACCCATTTCCATCACTTCATGGCAAATAGATTGGGAAACAATGGAAATTATGACAGACTTTATTTTGGGGGTGCTCCAAAATCACTGCAGATGGTGACTGCAGCCAGGAAATTAAAAGATGGTTGCCCCCTGGAAGAAAAGTTATGACCAACCTAGACAGCATACTAAAAAGCAGAGACATTACTTTGTCAACAAAGGTCCATCTAGTCAAATCTATGGTTTTCCCAGTAGTCATGTATGGATGTGAGAGTTGGACTATAAAGAAAACTGAGCACCAAGAAATAATGCTTTTGAACTGTGGTGTTGGAGAAGACTCTTGAGAGTCCCTTGCACTGCAAGAACAAAACAGTCAACGCTAAAGGAAGTCAACCCTGAACGTTCATTGGAAGAACTGATGCTGAAGCTGAAGCTCCTATACTTTGGCCACCTAATGCAAAGAGCCAACTCACTGCAATAGACCCTGATGCTAGGAAAGATTAAGGGCAGGGGGGGAAGTGGGTGACAGAGGATTAGATGGTCAAATGACATCACTGACTCAATGGACATGAGTTTGAGCAAACTCAGGGAGATGGTGAAAGAGAAGAAAATCTGAGGTGCTGTAGTCTGTAGGTTTGCAGAGGGGGACACGACTGAGCAACAAAACAAAGTCATAGTGTTAAATTAATTTTTTCTCCTGAATGATCAGCATAGGTGTCTTCTTTTCAGTTCATTTCAGTTCAGTCACTCAGTCATGTCTGACTCTGTGACCTCATGGACTGCAGCATGCCAGGCTTCCCTGTCCATCACCAATTCCTGGAGTTTACTCAAACTCATGTTTATTGCATCGGTGATGTCATCCAACCATGTCATCCTCTGTTGTCCCCTTCTCCTCTTGCCTTCAATCTTTCCCAGCATCAGGGTCTTTTCAAATGAGTCAGTTCTTCGCATCAGGTGGCCAGAGTATTGGAGTTTCAGCTTCAGCATCAGTTCTTCCAATGAATATTCAGGACTGATTTCCTTTACGATGGATTGGTTGGATCTCCTTGCAGTCCAAGGGACTCGCAAGAGTCTTCTCCAACACCACAGTTCAAAAGCATCAATTCCTTGGCACTCAGCTTTCTTTATAGTCCAACTCTCACAACCATACATGACTACTGGAAAAACCATAGCTTCGACTAGATGGACCTTTGTTGACAAAGTAATGTCTCTGCTTTTTAGTATGCTGTCTAGGTTGGTCATAACTTTTCTTCCAGGGGGCAACCATCTTTTAATTTCATGGCTGCAGTCACCATCTGCAGTGATTTTGGAGCACCCCAAAAATAAAGTCTGTCATAGTTTCCATTGTTTCCCAATCTATTTGCCATGAAGTGATGGGACCAGATACCATGATCTTAGTTTTCTGAATGTTGAGTCTTAACCCAACTTTTTCACTATCCTGTTTCACTTTCATCAGGAGGCTCTTTAGTTCTTCGCTTTCTGCCATAAGGGTGGTGTCATCTACATATCTGAGTTATTCTTATCTTAGCTCATCCAAGGTGAGTTGTACCATTTTGCGTTCTAGAAAGAATGTTCCAAAAGCTGTATTTTATTCCTGAGGTCAGCCTGTATCTTTCTGTCTCTTGCCAGCAGATTAATTTTGATGTTTAAGTGGTTTAGACAGGATTGAAGATTGCCCACCTTCCCCCAGCCACCCCTCTACTTTTCTTCTTTTTAGCAATGCTTACATAGGACAATTGGAGAAGGAAATGGCAACCCACTCCAGTGTTCTTGCCTGGAGAATCCCAGGGATGGGGGAGCCTGGTGGGCTGCCGTCTGTGGGGTCGCACAGAGTCAGACATGACTTAAGCGACTTAACAGCACATAGGACAATGGGAAAAGATATTTGGTGATATACTGACACTTTCTTGGAATTAGAATGGGAGGGTCTGAATAAGTAAATATGAAAGCACATGTGATTATTCCCCCAAGGTAGGATGTATATTTAAGACAAACTGTCTTTCGTTATTTTATTTTTTTCAGAGATATATTTAGCATCCTCAGGAAAAGAATTTATTCATATACACAAATATTGTTATTTTGTTTAGATTAATGAAAAAAAAGGTGAGTAAAGACACTAGATTCTAACTTATTGTCCTACACTTTTATTTTCTGAATTTCCAGTTGAATTTAAGGGAAGAAATCTGGAATTCTTTAGGCAAAGCATGGCCGTTGCTGTCTCATGTCACTGTCAGTGCTGCAACAGTGCATGGGCTGCCACACTGGCTTATAGTCATCAATGACTCTGGTCAGTGCAGCCTGTTCCTCACCTGTCACTGCAAGAACTACCCACTGCATGGGTCATGTGAATAAAACTAGACTTATACAAAATATTATTCTATCTTTATGTTTTGACATGAAGTCTATCCACTGTTTTTATGATAGTCAGCTATATGTACAAGTCTCTTAGGATACATCTCCGTTAACATTGCCAAGGTGAAATATGTTGATTCAACAGTAAGTATCATTCCCAAGCAAGGAGGTATTATTAGGCAAAGAGTATAAAATATTAAAAATACTTATAGATAAATATTAATAAAATGAATGTATAAATAACACATCATATCTACACAATACATTTCTAAGGGCAGAAATGTATCCTCATTTATCCGTAGCTAGCAGTTGCTCTCCAATTATGGCTTCCCTATGCAAAAGAGTCCAATTATGGCCAGATAACTTTATCAATTTCTATTTGCAGAAATAAATAATGAGAGTGACAGATACAGTCAAGTTCACATTATTGTTTCCAACAAAATCATACACTGTTGAAACGACTGAACTTCTTAGAAATCACTGCCACTTGCTTATAGAAATGAAATTCCAAGCTCTTCTGTACATAACAACAATGGAAACAAGGAACCTATGTTAGCTGCAAGTTTGCAAACACTTTTTAAGTAGAGAACTGTGGCAGTAATGCAATATACATTCATTACCTTGCTTCACCATTGCTAAACAAAGCCAAATTCAATAGGTTAATCTAATAGGATTATAATACTACTAAAGTATTTGACAAATCATGATGGAATCTCAAGTAAATTTGTGTATAAAATGCCAAGTCTTAACAACGACTACACGTCAAATGCAATTTTTCAAAAAGGTGTTTGATTTCAACTGTGTAATTTTTAAGTGTAGTTTCAGAGGGAAAAAAGTCAGCAGGTCCCAAGACAATTGGCTCAGTGATTTTAATTGTTCTGTGTTTTAGAAGTTAAGAAGGCCCCACCAGAGACTTGATACTATAATCTAAAAGAATGCAATGAGGATTCTAGTCTTCCTCAAGAACTAGCAGGAAAAGGACACGGCCTCCTCACACCACTTTAAATGTGCCAGGAAATCAGAGTGTGTGAAAGCACTTCATTGACCTAATGCAATGATATGCCTATGTGGGCATGTTTCCTACTGGTTTAATCTTAGCACTGTTTGAGTCTTGAAACATACTCACACAAAGGTGCAGAGAAATACATAGTAATTGCCTAACACACAATTTATAGAATGAAAACTAACCTCTATTACTGAAATCACTTCAGATTTTTATATCACTTAAGGCCCTGGATAATATTTTTCTGAATGCCTTTCAGCATGTCTTTACTAACTAATTCTTACTCTACCTCCCATATTTGTATCAGTTAGCCTCCGTTCCTGTGTGCCTCCCCCCAGGTCCTCGGACTTGTCTTTTTTACCCTCTAGGTTTCTGAGCATCCCATGTATGCCCCTATTCTTATCTATTATGGCAAATGATGTTTCCTATTCCACACTAATGATCCCCTCTCTTCCTAACAGAACCGGAATATTTTTCACAATGTCAAGGTGCTCAGCCCAGAAGGGGACTAAGAGGTATAAGCCAATTATTCAAATCTTGTTTTTACCACCTGATAGTCACTTTCCAAATTTTGCTTGCCCTAGGGGATGGCCATGTGACACACTTCTGGACAGGGAGTCATTAGGTATGAGAAGTCTGTTTTAGAAAATTATTCTTCCTATTTTAGAAAATTATTAAATAAATCATATCTTTTTTTTTTTTAGACTATTTTCTGCTTTAGAAGACAGAGTTAATATGTGGAACTTGAATCTAGTGCAGCCATATTGAAACCAACAAGAGGAAAAAAGGTGACAGT
>SJYT01065422.1:59965-150597 GCA_006410635.1 Cephalophus harveyi | reverse complement strand
TTGACTTCACATTCCAAGATGTCTGGCTCTAGATTAGTGATCACATCATCATGATTATCTGGGTCGTGAAGATCTTTTTTGTACAGTTCTTCTGTGTATTCTTGCCACCTCTTCTTAATATCTTCTGCTTCTGTTAGGTCCATACCATTTCTGTCCTTTATCGAGCCCATCCTTGCATGAAATGTTCCCTTGGTATCTCTAATTTTCTTGAAGAGATCTCTAGTCTTTCCCATTCTGTTGTTTTCCTCTATTTCTTTGCATTGATCACTGAAGAAGGCTTTCTTATCTCTTCTTGCTATTCTTTGGAACTCTGCATTCAGGTGCTTATATCTTTCCTTTTCTCCTTTGCTTTTCGCCTCTCTTCTTTTCACAGCTATTTGTAAGGCCTCTCCAGACAGCCATTTTGCTTTTTTGCATTTCTTTTCCATGGGGATGGTCTTGATCCCTGTCTCCTGTACAATGTCATGGACCTCATTCCATAGTTCATCAGGCACTCTATCTATCAGATCTAGGCCCTTAAATCTATTTCTCACTTCCACTGTATAATCATAAGGATTTGATTTAGGTCATACCTGAATGGTCTAGTGGTTTTCCCTACTTTCTTCAATTTAAGTCTGAATTTGGTAATAAGAAGCTCATGATCTGAGCCACAGTCAGCTCCTGGTCTTGTTTTTGCTGACTGTATAGAGCTTCTCCATCTTTGGCTGCCAAAAATATACTCAATCTGATTTCGGTGTTGACCACCTGGTGATGTCCAAGTGTAGAGTCTTCTCTTGTGTCTGAGGTCAGGGGCGGCAGCCGGGAGGAGACACCCCGCGTCCAAGGTCAGGGGCGGTGACCCTGAGGAGCCACCCCGAGCCTGAGGCCAGGGGCAGCAGTTGGGAAGAGCCATGCTGTTTAAATAGGGGTTTTTTTGAAACTAAAGTGAAAGTCAAAGTTGCTTAGTCGTGTCTGACTCTTTGCAACCCTATGGACTATACAGGCCATGGAATTCTCCAGGCCAGAATACCGGAGTGGGTTAGACATTACCTTCTCCAGGGGACCTTCCCAACCCAGGAATTAAACCAGTGTCTCCTGCATTGCAGGCAGATTTTTTACCAACTGAGTTATCAGGAAAGCCCTGATTGAAGCTAAAGAATCTTAATATTTTTATTCACATCTCTCTTCAATGGCTTCTTTTCTTTCCTTTCTACTTTGAGTCAATTTAAGCTACTTTATAAGATGAAGATATGTTTTCTATCAATTATGAGTTTTATGTGAATTTTAAGATAAATCATTGAAACTTTCCTGTTTATAACTACAATACTATAAAACCAGACTGATAGTCCACTTCCTTCCACTTATTATAGCTTACATGCTGTTTAAAGGTTATAACAAAAAATATTTTAAATGCAATAAACTATCAGAGTATCACAAAAAGCTGGTAAAAATGAACAAGAAATTCTCAGAAAATTGACTGATTCTAAAACTCAGTAAAATTGGAGGGAAATCATAATAGCTATTTTCTGTGTCTCATTTCTATTTGCTCTGTTTTTTTTTATACTTTTTTCCCCACCCTCGAGTTCAATCACCTACTGTACACTCTGCTTATCATCACTTCTCTTTATTCCTTTATAAAAAATTTAGCCTAGCAGTCAGTTTCTAAGATGTTGGCTACAACAAGAAACTACAGGAAATAACTGGTTGTTGCCATGATAGCGAAATTTGCATTACAGTTTATAAAAGCCTTTTCCTTTGCACAGTTACTTTTCTGGGACTGAACAAACCCATTTTACACAGCATACTTCCTCCCAAATGTGTAGTTTCTGTATCTGGGCACTGACCAAAGGATTTGCAGGAGAAAATAAAATGTTTTTATCCACAGATTCCCCTGAATGAAAAATTAGAATATTTAAATGTTATAAAGAGAAGATGCCAGTTATTCATCTCTGTTAGTCTGAAGGAGCAAAGAAAGGTGTAAGCTGTCACTACACAGCTGCAGTAGTTGACTGAATACAGATCGAAATTGTGTTAATAATGTAATGACTTTACTCCGGTCCTAGGCAGAAAACATGTGTGCATCTATATATTGAGGCAGACTGTTTTCTGATTTTGTGCTCACTACTTTCTTAATCTAACACAGAATCTAAACATTGGACAAATAAATAGAATGGTGGTCCCTCTTGGTTTCTCCAGGTTGGAGCTAATTTAAAAGCGGTAAACCAGAGCAATTATCATTGATGCCCCATTTTACTCCCCTAACTGTCACAAACTGAAAGCTAAATTATATGGAAAGTTTACACATAAGGGGGTAGATTTGGAATGGAATAGTGGAGGTGATGGAATTCCAGTTGAGCTATTTCAAATCTTGAAAGACGATGCTGTGAAAGTGCTGCACTCAACGTGCCAGCAAATTTGGAAAACACAGCAGTGGCCACAGAACTGGAAAGGGTCAGTCTTCATTCCAATCCCAAAGAAAGGCAATGCCAAAGAATGCTCAAACTATCACACGATTGCACTCATCTCACAGGCTAGAAAAGTAATGCTCAAAACTCTCCAGGCCAGGCTTCAGCAATACATGAACCGTGAACTTCCAGATGTTCCAGGTGGTTTTAGAAAAAGCAGAGGAACCAGAGATCAAATTGCGAATGTCTGCTGGATCATCGAAAAACCAAGAGAGTTTCGGAGAAGCATCTATTTCTGCTTTATTGACTATGTCAAAGCCTTTGACTGTGTGGATCACAATAAACTATGGAAAACTCTGAAAGAGATGGGAATACCAGACCACCTGATCTGCCTCTTGAGAAACCTATATGCAGGTCAGGAAGCAACAGTTAGAACTGGACATGAAACAACAGACTGGTTCCAAATAGGAAAAGGAGTACGTCAAAGCTGTATATTTTCACCCTGATTATTTAACTTATATGCAAAGTACATCACGAGAAACGCTGGGCTTGAAGAAGCACAAGCTAGGGTCAAGATTGCTGGGAGAAATATCAATAACCTCAGATATGCAGATGACACCACCCTTATGGCAGAAAGTGAAGAGAAACTAAAAAGCCTGTTGATGAAAGTGAAAGAGGAGAGTGAAAAAGTTGGCTTAAAGCTCAACATTCAGAAAACTAAGATCATGGCATCTGGTTTCATCACTGCATGGGAAATAGATGGAGAAACAGTGGAAACAGTGTCAAACTTTATTTTGGGGGCTCCAAAATCACTGCAGATGCCAATTGTAGCCATGAAATTAAAAGACACTTATTCGTTGGAATGAAAGTTATGACTAACCTAGATAGCATATTAAAAACCAGAGACATTACTTTGCCAACAAAGGTCCATCTAGTCAAGGCTATGGTTTTTCCAGTGGTCTTATATGGATATGAGAGTTGGACTGTGAAGAAAGCTGAGCACTGAAGAATTGATGCTTTTGAACTGTGGTGCTGGAGAAGACTCTTGAGAGTCCCTTGGACTTAAAGGAGATCCAATCAGTCCATCCTAAAGGAGACCACTCCTGGGTGTTCATTGGAAGGACTGATGCTGAGGCTGAAACTCCAATACTTTGGCCACCTGATGCAAAGAGCTGACTCATTGGAAAAGACTCTGATGCTGGGAGGGATTGGGGGCAGGAGGAGAAAGGGACAACAGAGGATGAGATGGCTGGACGGCATCACCAACTAAATGCACATGAGTTTGGGTGAACTCCGGGAGTTGGTGGTGGACAGGGAGGCCTGGCGTGCTGTGATTCATGGGGTCGGAAAAAGTCGGATATGACTGAGCAACTGAACTGAACTGAACTGACAAAAGGGAGAGAGAAAGTGATGTTAGAGAGAGATTATTTTAATGTGGATGGCCAAAATCTGCTTCAAGTTTATATAACCAGAATGCAGTTTTATGAGAAAGTTAGTTGTCTGTCTTGCTGCTTCCAGAATGCAGGATTAGGGACTGGGAAAGATGTAAATGGTTTCCTTCCCATGTAGGAAAAAAGAGAAAAATGCATGCTCCAAGGAGTGCAAGCCTTGAATTATGGATCAGATAAATGCAGTGGAAACGCATGGGCTTTGGCATCAGATGAATGTGGTTCAAGTCCTTTTTCTGACAAGTAGCAGCTGTGAGACTTGGGTGAGTTTTAATTACTCCTGCCTTAAGCCCCAGACTCTTCAGTTGTAGAACAGGATGACTATACACACCTTACAGCATTGCTAGGAAGTTTGCAGATGGCATTTGCGACCCATACAAGTCAATGTACAAACTGCTCCTATAACTATTAGGATTTTAGCATACATCAAGTGGTATTAATAACCAATATTGTACACCTTCTGGCAATCAAGTCTTTTCTCAGGCTCCCTACTTTAATTATGTAACCTAAGGTTCACAAGTGACTATTATCTGTTTTTACCCATGAGAACATTGTGGCTCAGAGTTTACAACATATCCATCTTCATGGGGCTAGTATTTGGCCAAGTTAGGACTATAGTTTAGATCAGATTAAATCCAAAGTTATATCCTTAATTCTGAATCACCTAAAATGTATACCCTCTAAGGAGAACTGTGTGGTTTGATTCATAATTTTATCACCAGTGCCTTGAACAGTGCGAAAACAAATCGACAGCAAGCAGAACAAACAAAAACTCTAGTCATTAATGACAGTAAAACATATAGATATTGTATTTATAATGACACAAAATTGTATATATTTATATTTGTTCATCTAATAGTGCCATTTTTGTTAAAATACATATGAATTTTTTTTGCTAAAGTAAAATTTCTATTTTCCTTGATTCAGCAAAATTATATATAGTAGTTTAGAAAGAAACAGCCAAGAGGCAACTAAAGAAAAGCACAGGTTTACCAAAATAGTTTATATGCTATTTCATGAACAGCACACAGACCTTACTTGGAGCCAAAGACACACTTAAATGCATTTAAGGGTAAGCTTTTCCACTGAAGTAATGTTCTCCTGTGAGACTTTCATCATTTCTCCTCAGAGATGAGGAAATTCTCAAAATTTAAAGTGTTATAATATTAGAAAGCAATGAAAAAAAAAAAAAAACTTCAATAAACATGCTCAAGTGTAAATATATCTGAAGGAAAAAGAAAAAAAAAAATCTTCCCAAGAAGAGGCTTAGGAATTCTCCCCAACAGAATCTCTTTCTTCTAATTTATACTCACTCTTGTATGCTAAATACTGCATTCAATAAAGAACCCAGGTTTGGACTCCCTAACAGAGAGCCATTTTCATCACTGGAACTCTACTCTGTAACGCTGTAGCCGAGGGGGCCAACTGTGGCCCCTGCTCTTGGATAGAATTCATCTTCAAGTAGCCATCCAAGTACATTTTGTTTCTTGATGCCGTTGCTATAAAAGTGACTTCTATGTAAGTAAACAATAATTTAGAATATTTCAATAAATACTATTTTAAATATTTCATTGTAATATCTTAGACATTCATGGGATAAATTATTAGAAAACAAAGTACGGTTATCACTAATTTTAATATGAAAATTGTACATTGAGCATTTAATGTAAAGAACTGCAATCCATCAGTTTTGCTTAGTCTGAGATTGCTGACAATTTAAAATAAAACAGAGTACATTTGTAGCCACTGAAACAAAATGTTCCTCAGATGACTGTCTTAACCTTCTTAAATTATATGTTACTGTTTAATAAAATTTTATCTAAGTAATCTATCATATTCCAATATTTTAAACATTCATAATGAAAATAAAAGTCAGGTTTGCTAGATCACAGTGAATTGTATAATTGAGACAGACAATTCAGACTTTAAACAAAGCCCAAGTTGAAAATATCCAGAATTGAAACAAACCTTTACTGGCAGGGATCAGTTTTGAAAGGCAGAGAAGTAGTTGAAACTAAGCTATAGCTAGTTATGAGTTGTTCACATACCGTTTTTTTACAGTTGCTGCAAAACTGAAAACGTTGGTAAGCATAGCTGAAAGAACTACTTTGCTGGATACCCATTAGCATAGAGAAGGGATTAAGATAGAGCAGTGGGAAAACACATGGATATGGTTTTGGTTATTATTCTTTAAAATTGGAAGGAGTGAAACAAAAATGTGACTCTTGGTTTTCATTTGCTTATTTTAGCTAAATAGTAGAACCTACTTTCAGAGAAGGCAATGGCACCCCATTGCAGTAGTCTTGCCTGGAAAATCCCATGGATGGAGGAGCCTAGTAGGCTGCAGTTCATGGGTTCGTGAAGAGTCGGATACGACTGAGCAACTTCACTTTCACTTTTCACTTTCATGCATTGGAGAAGGAAATGGCAATCCACTCCAGTGTTCTTGTCTGGAGAATCCCAGGGACGGGGGAGCCTGGTGGGCTATCGTCTGTGGGGTCGCACAGAGTCGGACACGACTGAAGCGACAGCAGTAGCAATAGCAGCAGAACCTACTTTAAACACTTGGATGCAACCTTGTGAATGCTAATTGTGAACTAATGCAACCTTGTGAACTAATTGCTCTGAGTCTTGAATAACCACATATAAATGCATACAATTTTCTCCTTTCCCTCCCTCTTCCCTACTGTATTCATTTTCACTTCTCTTTTTCTTCTTTTTCCTTTCTTTCAAATCATTATTACAGAGGTCATGTACACTGAATAGGTTTAAGTTAAATAGTAATAGGTAACAAACATTTTCCTGCTTAAATAATACAACTTTTGTTTCAGTTGATAAAAGTTAGCCTTTTTCTGGGGGTGGGGGGGGGGACTGCACTCACATATAAGGAGGAAAATCTTTCTACTTTGAAATTTATAGAAACATATTTAAGAGTTTCTGTGAAGTAAAGCAGACAGTATAGAAATTATTTATATGTAAGTATTAGGTAATGGAAGGGAGACAAAAAAGAATAGGATGGGGGTGCGAGAGAGAAAGAGAGTAAGAGATTAAAATCCGGATGTGTATACATGTGACTGAGTTGTGTAGAAGCAGAGAGATTTAATGCATGAATATTTTACAGACTTTGATAAATGAAGAAAAGAAGCCAGGAAGCCAAGAAAATATTCATAAATATGAGAAAATAAATACAGGGCTTATAATAAATTTTTTCTGTATTCCAAAGGAAAACATCTTTAACATTATGCTCCCTTCCTATGAACTCTGTGGTCTTTTAGGACACGAGTTAAGTATTTTCTGTATTTCAAAACCTAGTTTCATATATCAGATTGAAATATTTAATATTGCACTAATTGCTTTTTCACTTTATTTTCTATTATTTTGTAATGACAAACTCCATAATACTAGAAATTATTTTTCACAATTGGGCTTTCCATGAACAGAAAAGCTGCCAACCTTTTCTGCAGCTGAACAAATTCTGCAGCTCCAGAATTTATCTCTTTCCCTAGATGTTCCTTCAATTTGTAGCCAGCACCAAAGCCATTTTTTTCTGAAGTATGCATCCTGAAAATTTCCATCAACTGGATTAAGCCATCCAGGTATTAAAATAACATGTAAGTCTAGACCTAGGTTCCCAGGTGATCCATATATCCAAGATCATACAAATTTTTATTGCTGAATCATGAATGTGAAATGAGAAGCAGGACATAGTGGTGACATCTGTGCTCCTATCTGTGGCATTCAGCAACATCAGTATCTAATAACTTAGTCCCACTGGTCTAAGCACAACTTTCCTGCTTCAAATCCCTGGTAGACACATATGCCTACTCCATATTCTGAAAAGTTAAACCTGGCAACCCTGTTTTAAGATTCCCAGTAGCCTCCTAACAGCAGTGAGAAGCAGCCGTAGGAAAGAATGAGCTTTGTCTTCCCCTCTCCCAAGCAGATGGTTGGCTAAAACTCACTTCACAGAGGAAATCAATTTCAGATTTTTAGCTTGGATATCAAGTAATAAACCACAACTGCCAAATATGAGAAAAGTAGTCTCTGCATGATTTTTATCTGTAATGATAATAATGGAAATATGAAAAATAATATTATGTTTCTGAGATTATTTATTCTCTTTTATAAAAAGAAATAAACCTTAGTGGCATTTTAAAAAGTGGCATTTTTAGAAAGGATATGATGTAGAAATGTGACTGTCCACCTAACTATTAGTATTCTAGCATAGTTTTACAATGTTCAAACCTGCAGCATGTTCATAACTCTAAGAATAGTGCAGAATAGGAAATTATAATGACAAGCCACTAAATTTTAGACATAATTATGTAAGTAATGCTAAATATTCCTGAGTGGCCACCAGAAACTATATTGTGTGCCAATGTCACTTTTTGGATATTTTGCTTAGCTATTGCAGCCACTTTCAGAGACAGATATTACTGTTCTAAATGAATGATTTCTGGTGTTCCAGAAAAGTGGAAGACCAGAGATCTGGGATCTGGCCAACCACTACAGTCTCACCCAAACCTTATGCTGAGCAGGTCAGCTACTGCAGGACAAAAATACTGCTGAGCCCGGGAAGGAAAGGAGTTAAAGTGAGGAACTGACTATCACCCTTCCAAACAGATTATGAGCTGGAATCATGCAATTATTTTTGGCCTACAAGCTGAGTATCAGCTACCATAATGGAAGATAAAATGCTGATATTTTTTCCCCCAGCGGGGTGCTGTCTAGGGGGCCGCATAGAGTCATACACGACTGAAGCAACTTAGCAGCAGCAGCAAGGAAGATGAAACGGTGTTTACTTTTTCCCCTTGTTTTTCAATTGCCGCAGATGTGGAAAAACTTCTAAGAAATGGGCTGTATGAATAGTATAATGGTCTAAAACCCACAAGTTCCAAAAAACAATGAAATATTGAACTCCTACCTGAGTTCGAATTCAACACTTGCGTCTGTTAGTTTAATGGCATTGAATGTGAAAGGCTCAGTCATGTCCGACTCTTTGCTACCCCATGGACTATACAGCCTGTGGAATTCTCTCGGCCAGAATACTGGAGTGTGCAGCCTTTCCCTTCTCCAGGGGATCTTCCCAACCCAGCAGTTGAACCCAGGTCTCCCACATTGCAGATGGATTCTTTACCAGCTGAGCCACAAGGGAAGCTCAAGAATACTGGAGTGGGTAGCCTCCTATCCCTTCTCCAGCAGGTCTTTCCAACCCAGGAATCTAACCAGGGTCACCTCCATTGCAGGTGGATTCTTTACCAACTGAGCTATCAGGGAAGCCCAGTTTAGGCATTAGGTAAAATTTAACACTGAGATACATACATTACTATGTGTAGAATAGGTAGCCAGTAGGAAGCTGCTGTATAGCATAGAAAGCTCAGTCAGGTACTCTGTGTTGACCTAGAGGAGTGGGATGGGAGTGGAAAGGAGGCTCAAGAGGGAGAGTATATGTGCGTACTTATGGCTGATTTATGTTGTTGTGCAGCAGAAACCAATGCAACATTGTTAAGCAGTTATCCTCCAATTAAAAATAAATTTAAAAAATAAAAGAAATAAAATTCATCAGCAGTTTATTTTCCTTTTTGATCCAAAATGTCCAAAACTTACATCAACACTGATGTAACTCGTATTCTATAATCATACCATTAGGAAAAAGTATTTTGACCTTCTCAATGACTAGAGAGTCCTATCTGAAGGCTGACATCAGTAGAAATCTTTCCTTAAGTTGGATAAATTGGGTAATCACTTCTTGGTGCAGCAATTTAAAGGAATACATTTATCTTTGTCTAAAATGTTGCAGAAAAATTCCTGAAGTGCTGACAATTGCAATTTTGAAGTTGGCTAACATGCTTGATTTTGATCAATATAGATAGATATATAGATAGGTAGATAGACAGGTCCTAAAATAAACATTTTGGTATCATTGAGGAAGAGCAATTCAATATCTGCATATATAAGAAATCAGCTTCTCTTCTGAAGTATGTCCAAATGTTATTCATATAAGGTCAACCTTTTTTGAATGCTTTTATTTCAAGATGTGGCAATGGGTACCAAATTCCAGTAAAACTCACTAAAGTGGGGGGCTGCTCCCATAGAAACATAAATATCACTCTGCAGAGTATTTTCAGGTAGTCACTTCTCCTTAAAAACAATAAACTATTTCCATGATCTACATATGGAACATAAGACTACATATCAAATAATCTTCTGCTGTTGAGCTATTCCTGGGAGAATATAGGTATAGAACTGTCAAGTCCAGTTTGACAGCAAATATAAAAGGTTGGGACCCAGTACAAATTGCATTCAAAACTCAGAGTTGGAGTATCTTATGGGGTGTGGGGGAACCATCACTAACAGGCCCTTTCCTTATTAGCATAAATGTAAGCCAGGAAAAGCAGAAGGATTTTTTTAATGTGCCTTTCTTTGGAAAGAAAATTTTCTTTATGACTACATTTATTGTTGTACTCATGAAGCCATTCTTTTTTTATGTATAAATTATATATTCTCTTATTTAATTTTAAATATTATTTTATATTCCCTCAGTATTAAAAATAATTGATATCTAGAATACAAAATTTAGTCAGATAATTGAACTGCACTATTAAGTTACATTCTATTTTCCTCAGGCTAACAACCTTTCCATACCAATCCTGGTGTCCAAACTTGTAGTCACTTTTAGTATTTTAGTTGCTTCTCTTTGGCCCCTGCTCAGTTTTTGAGTAAAAATAATCTGGCATGATGTTGACTGAACTGAAGGCTGAATGTGGTAAATTGCCCCAGATATGTAAAATGTTTTATGGGGAAAGTTGAAGGCACTGCTTGAGTTTAACAAACACACACAGGGACTATGTTCATTATTTGATGCACCTATTCAGGAATGGACATTTTCAGTGAGCTCTGCAGAGATGTGGTTTAACAAGCCTTCTTACTGTTAACAAGCATCATGTGTCTAATTCCAAGTACATTGTTCTGCAAGTTGACACTTATATATTGGACTTAAACTGTCACAAGAGAAGAAATCTTACAGGGAAAAAAATGCAAGTACTCAATTCATACCTCATCTTTCACAATCTTCTATCTTTATGTATGTGCATTTACTTATTATCACAAGGATATTACTGTTCATTTTAAAACACTTAAATTGTGTTTAAATAAATTGAAAATGAAGTCATTGCAACTTTTATAGGTTCAGAGTTAGTCATATACGTTTCCATGAATATTCATGTATGTATATGCCACAAATTTAATATATAAGCAACTGAAAAGCTGTAGGTATTCCTTCCAGATTAAAGCATTTATTCTAAGAAATCTCAGACTGCTGCCTATTTTTTTGTTTGAAAAATCTTTATTCAGTAATCTCCCAGGTGGTCAAATGGTTAGAATTCATAGATTCAGTGCTTTCATTGCTATGGCCAAGGTTCAGTCCCTGGTCAGGGAAATAAGTTCCCACAAAGCCATGTGGCATGGCCAAACAACAGAAACAACAACAAGAACAACAAAACTTTGTTTGGAATGAGCTATAATAAGTTGAGGAGAAAAAAGTAATATTACTTGTGTATATAAACTAATTATTGACCTGTGACGTGAGGCAAACCAGCCCCCCCCCCCCACAAAAAAAGTCCCTCTAAACAGTATTACCAAACTATTTCCTAACGCTGTTTTACATGCTCAGTTTCAGATTTTAAACTGGTCCTTTTGTATCTAATCTTAATTTTTTTTTTCTTTCTTACATAAAATCCTTGTCTAGATTAATAGATAGAAAGGGGGCCTTTCTTCAAACACCTGAAATTTGAATGGGGAAAAACACATTTCTAACCTAAAAAATTAAAAAAAGACTACACTGAAAAAAAAAAAATCAAAGACTAAGCATGTGTTTTATGCAGTTCATTTATTTTCATCTCTTCCCTAGCACTTTAAATTTCACTCTGCAATTTGAAACAGATTTGATCAACTTGCTTTCATGTGTCAGTATATTTTAACTGCAATGAAAATAAACAAAATGAAGTTTGGTTTCCTAAATTGTGGAGATGCTGACTTAACTACAACAGTTATTTACTTCGGCATATGTCACACTGTACTCTTGTAAAATATTGTCTGGTTATCCAAAGTTTACATGAAACTTGAGCCAGCCTCAGGTTTCTTATATCAATAAGCCCCTTTTGGACAGAAAGGAAAGTAGGTCTCTGCACTGGTTCCCTTCTTGCTAAAGAACATTTGGCATGACAAAACAACAAAATTCTGTAAAGCAATTATCCTTCAATAAAAAAAATTAATTTATTTTAAAAAATCCATACCAAGAAGGGATATGGATTACTTTATAATCCTGAGGAAGATGTTCTTATTTTAACTGTATGGAAACATACATATAGTTGCTTTGCACACTTGAGCTCTGTATGATCTATAAAAGTGGTTAATGAAATACAACAGTTAAGTTTAAAGGTTTAAGCTGTTGCAGAATGCCACTAAACAGGGCCAAAAATGTGGAACATAGATCATTTCTGAGAGATAAAACTTGCCTATGTGATCAAATTACTAGTACCATTCTTCTCACTATAATTTGTTGTCAGCTTTGAAATTAATATTTCAACATGAAAATTTTGATGTCATACTTTTTATTTTGCTCCATAGAACATAAACAAATTTTAATTTCAAAATAATAAAAATGTTATCGATGCATGAACAAAGTCAAATGTATATACATTTTCCTTTGTAAATAGTATTGGTTCAGTTCAGTTCAGTGCCTCAGTTGTGTTCGACTCTTTGTGACCCCATGGACTGCAACATGACAGGCTTCCCTGTCTATCACCAACTCTCGGAGCTTACCCAAACTCATGTCTACTGTGTTGGTGATACCATTCAACCATCCCATCCTCTGTCGTCCCCTTCTCCTCCTACCTTCAGTCTTTCCCAGCATCAGGGTCTTTTCAAATGAGTTGGTTCTTCTCATCAGGAGGACAAAGTACTGGAGTTTCAGCTTCAGCATCAGTCCTTCCAATGAATATTCAGGACTGATTTCCTTTAGGATTGTCTGGTTGGATCTCCCTGCAGTCCAAGGGACTCTCAAGAGTCTTCTCCAAAACCACTGTTCAAAAGCATTGATTCTTCAGCGCTTAGCTTTCTTTATAGTCCAACTCTCATATCCCTACATGACTACTGGAAAAACAATAGCTTTGACTAGACGGACATTTGTTAGCAAAGTAATGTCTCTGCTTTATAATATGCTGTCTAGGTTGGGCATAGCTTTTCTTCCAAGGAGCAAGTGTCTTTTAATTTCATGGCTGCAGTCACCATCTGCAGTGATATTGGAGTCCAAAAAAAATGGTTTTTTTTGTTTTTTTTTTTTAATTTATAAATGTCCAAAAACAATGTTTCCATTGTTTCCTCATCTATTTGCCATGAAGTGATGGGAATGTATAGACTTATTAAAATAAGATGAAACATGACATCTGAGAGCATAAAATAATACATTGTTTTAAAAAAATAGCATTGCTCAGAGGAAGATGTATATAACATCTTAGCCATCTATATAATTAATAGACAAAATTTTGATACTAAAAATTAAAAGAAAAACTTGATAAGACTGGGTAGAGCCAAATGTAATATTGGGATTAAATTTTTAAAATAAACTGAATACACTTTGAAAATTAATAATTTAAAAAGAACTAGCATTCTTATTAAAGAGATCTTTAAATAGCAAACAAAACTCAGATCCCTCTCCAACATTATTCCCAGTTTTCACCACTCAATCCTCTTCTCATTGCTATGCTTTTCTTGTTTAAGTGAAAATAATTTTCCTATAAACTAAAGATTCTAGTGAGTTTTTATCATAGAAATAGAATCTGCCAAAATGCCTATCCAAAACCCATCTGTTGCAGAAAACATTTCAAATTCATTGACCACCTACTCCACATTGCCACACTTCCAATTCTGTTCACATTACTTTTAAAAAAAAAAGCCATTTCTTCCTGGGTAGAATTCACTGCATATCATTTACAACCACCCACAAATAAGTTCTACAATAAATGGCTAGGCAATATCCAATGCATAACAAGTGTCAGACTGTTTTGCTACAGAATGTTCTACCACTTGCTGACTACTACTATCTTACATTCCCTCATCTTCTCTCTCTTGAGAAACCACTTCCCATTTTTCTCCCACCCTCATTCAACTTTGCAGATAAAAGGAGATATCATCTCAGAGGCAGAAAGATAAGAATGCTAAGAGTATAGAGACAAAAGGAAAATAAAAGAGATATAAAAGAAGGAAAAATAAGGCAATTGAAAGAAGGATCACTCTTATACCTCATGTGAGTGAAAGTCGCTCAGTCGTGTCCAACTCTTTGCGACCCCATGGACTATACAGTCCATGGAATTCTCCAGGCCAGAATACTGGAGTGGGTAGCCTTTCCCTTCTCCAGGGAATCTTCCCAACCCAAGGATCGAACCCAGGTCTCCCGCACTGCAAGAGGATTCTTTACCAGCTGAGCCACAAGGGAAATCCTATGAAGACTTATGCCTCATATTTACATGCTAAAAGTTAAATAATGTAAAAGTAGTATAAATATATGATCTGTTGTCTTAATATAAGGTGAGATTGTAAATTAGTGTATAAGATCACACGGTTCTGTTCTTATTTGTATATATATATGTATCAGTTCAGTTCAGTTCAGTCGCTCAGTCGTGTCCGACTCTTTGCGACCCCGTGGACTGTAACCTAATATTTCCTAATTATTGTTAGGATTTGTATTGGTTTCCCTTTGAAATTTGGACTATAGCAAAAATATTAACAGATGTGAGGCCAAAGGAATGTTTCATTGCTAAATTTTAATGCTGTTGCTTAAGTGAATTTTAAACTATTTTAATAGATATTATCACTCTTTCCTTGGGATGGAGGGAAGGAATTTTTCTTTTTTTTTAATGAATAATAGTGTCAGTTGGAATACAACCTTTGAGTGTTTTTGATTTCACAGGTACTCCAAAAGCTAAGTCGAATGACTGAGAATCTGAAAACATCTTCAATGGCGTGAGTCAAAGTTGAAAGGAGATAACATCTGAATACTGTTGGCAATTTATGTTTTCTGGGTAGATGTGTATATCACTAGCCCAAAGAAGGAAAGTTCATTAAGAAATAAAACAGAACTTTAAAAAGACGTTAAAAAAAGAATCAGAAGAATTTATACAAAATCTGCTTCAGGTCAAACACAGGGCTCCAAAAATCTACCAGCTGGGAAGATCTCAAGCTGTATTCCTAAACCAGAGTGAATAATGTTCTGAGAGAATACTATCTTAAGAAATCAGTTACACTGCACATTGCCCTGAATCTGTATTAGTTTACTAAATTTGGCAAACAGACTTTGCAGCAGGGAGTTATCATTGTTGTGTCCAGGCAAGCGGGGAAACCCAACAGAAAAGTTGCCTGACAGAAGCAATGGGCATTAACAAAGTTGTAAGTTTCATGGTTAGAATTTTATCAGCAGCAATGAATTTGATAGTCTAGAAGGCAATGGCACCCCACTCCAGTACTCTTGCCTGGAAAATCCCATGGACGGAGGAGCATGGTGGGCTGCAGTCCATGGGGTCATGAAGAGTCAGACACGACTGAGCAACTTCACTTTCACTTTTCACTTTCATGCACTGGAGAAGGAAATGGCAACCCACTCTAGTGTTCTTGCCTGGAGAATCCCAGGGATGGGAAAGCCTGGTGGGCTGCCGTCTATGGGGTCGCACAGAGTTGGACCCGACTGAAGCGACAGTAGCAGCAGCTTCTCCTCTACATTGATAAGAGACCACTGGGATTACTGTACACAGCACTGGGTGAGAAAGGGAAAACACAGAGGAGACATCAGGAGACACATTCTGAGAAACTAATCTGAATGGTTTAGATCAAGACCAGAAAGAGGAGATGTGCATCAGGATAAAAGAAATGCCATCAGATTTTTCAAGGGTTACACTGTGAGCGAAATTTTAGAAATTTTCTGTGTGATCTTGAATGGAATAAGTGTGTGATGATAAGATGAATTTTTGTTTTATTTTTGAAAAAAGCAAAACTTTTAATCTCAGCAAGCATAAGAGAATCGAGTTTCTTCAGAAGAAGGATGATTTCCTTCCCCTGGAGTTATTAAAACATGCTGTAGAAGACCATTGGGTGTAGTATAGAAAGAGTCTAAAATTCAGGTCATCTGTAGATATGGTCTTCTCTAACCCTGAGACTTTATCATCTAGAAACACAACCATAAAATGCAAACCTAAGACAAATTAAATGAGAGTTTGTATATCTGATGATAACAGTGTTTATTTTCCATTCACCTGGAATAATTTACAATCATCCTGAAGATGTCCCATTACAACTTTCCTAGTACACTGGCCAAAGGTTTATTTTATATTAACAAAACAAACACATTCATATACAAAACACTTTTTGTATACAAAACACTTTTTGTATACAAAAATTGAGAAAAAAGAAAAAGTTCATTAAGTCATCAAATTCATCAATTTAATTTTCATTTGAGTAAGCACCTCTGTAATTTGCAAGAAAGAGTCAGGACTAAATCTATGTATAATCTGCAAACTTTGAATAATACCTGGAATGATCCTAGTCAGCTTTTAAGCACTTATATTGAAAACTAAAACTAAAAAAAATAAAAAAATAAAGGAACAGCTACCTGGAAA
Organism: Cephalophus harveyi; assembly: GCA_006410635.1. Lineage (NCBI taxonomy): Eukaryota > Metazoa > Chordata > Mammalia > Artiodactyla > Bovidae > Cephalophus > Cephalophus harveyi. The sequence goes on along the minus strand of SJYT01065422.1, from coordinate 134,097 downwards.
TTTCACCAATAATATTTGCAATTAAACCTAAAAGCAATTATGGCACTTGCGTTAGACACAAAAGAATGATGAACACTGCACTATAACACCTTGTTTGACCACATTCCATTATCAAACAATACTGATTACTCTTTCTACCTAAAGAGATTTGTGAAAGACACTACAGATAAAGACTATTAAGGTTTGACAACTTTGGTCACAGTCAACCTTGTATTTCCAATGTCAATATTTTATTCCAACCTCATCAAAAACCTTTATGTCCAGTTTTGGGGGAGAGGGGAGAAAATTCATCCCAATGGCTGCAGAGCTTATTCTACTTTAAGAAAATGAAATAAAAAAAAAAGATCCCAGTGGTTGTGCTTATGTTCTATAAGAGTTCTCTATAAAAAAGTTCTCCAAAGGCATAGCTTACATTTTGGGGTTGGAGGTGGCATATATATTCAGGTCAGCAGAGTTATCTATCATACCTTTTTACATTGTATTTGTACAGGTCAAACTCTTGGGGAAATACTTTATATACTGAATCATTCTGGTTAGAATTACAACTATTTTTCATAAATTGAATTAATTTGGACCTTTATGGAAGATTTACTAAATAAAGGATTCTAAGAAAAGTCTGGAAAATCTACTCCTCACTGAAGAGACAAGGGTGACATCTGATGTTCATGAAGAATTCTAATCTCCATCAAATTTCATCAGCAAAAGAAATGAAGACATGAAAACATCTATCTAAAATGCAATTCACAAAAGATAAGTTATTGTCTAATTAAAAATATGTTCACCATGATGTAATGGTATAATGATAGAAGGTGATTGGGACTGATATCCATGACAGAAAAAGAAGAGTTATGAGTAAAATGTGTCTTAGTTTTGTGCTAAATACTGATTATGGAAAAAAGTGATCAAATTGACCACATGGATGCTTTAATCTATTCAATAGTTAGTAAGGAAATGACGCTTTTATTTTTTAACTCATCACAAAAATGAAAAAGAAAAATCTGCCATAATCAGACAATTGGGATTAATAAGTATCAGTTAATACAGTCTACTGAGAGCAGTAGGCCCTATGGCTTTACTTATCTTTTCTCAACCTTGGACTATTCAATAGAATACATGAACCATAAATATAATCTCTGAACTTAAATCACATCTAGAAAAAAAGGCAACTACTGAAGCAGTTAATATGTTAAATAGCTGTCTCTTATACACATCTCCCCCCCCCCCCCAAAAAAAATTAAATATTTACCACATTTAAAGAAATAATGTATATTTTAGTATTAACTATATCTTTAATATTTTTTAAAATGGATATCCTTCTTTTGTGTGATAAATGTACTAATAGAGTTCCACACTGAAAATACTTGTTAAATATAACCAATAATTAGAATATGCTGTCACAGCATTCTATATTAGAATAATCACTGTGTAGTTTATTTTATAAATTCTTATAAATATATAAGAATATTTTTATAAATATTCTTTTTTATAAATAAAAAAGAATATTCTTTTATAAATATTTATAAAATAATATATTTTATATATTAAATTTGAAATCAATGAGCTATGTGCTGTCTGGTGACATACAGAAAAACAAATAAGGCAGTAGATTATAGTTAGCATCATTAGCAAATTTTACACCATTGCTTTGAAAAAAATAATAAAATATTTTCTACAGGAATGAAAGAAAACTGCCACCTGGGAAGTCTATATTGACTAATAGTAGTCTGCAAACGTAGTGAAATGTAAATTACAGAGGATGTTAATACCCACTTCAGTTAAGGTAAGCATTTTATCTCCAGTCACCTTATCATTCAAGCAGGGGAAAAAGTATCTCCTACTCAGAGGGTTACTGTAAACATTGAATATACCCTCCAACACACACACACACACATGCACGCACTGAATACTTACTGAATAATTGACTGAATGTAAGGAATATGGGGCTTCCAAAGTGACACTAGTGTTAAAGAACTCACCTGCCAATTCAGGACACATAAGAGACAAAAATTTGATTCCTGGGTTGGGAAGATCCCCTGGAGGTGGGCATGTCAACCCATTCCAGTATCCTTGCCTAGAAAATCCCATGGACAGAGGAACTTGGTGGGCTACAGTCCATGGGGTCGCAAAGAGTTGGGCGTGATTGAAGTGACTTATCACACATGCACCCATGTCCTAACATTGAATAAATTAAATTTTCTAAAAATAATGTAAATCTAAACATAAAAGCCTAAACATTTAGTGGATTAACAGGTATATTTTCATCATATACAATAAGATCTCAGTCTAAAAGAATGAGTTGAAGAGAGGGAAGAGATTTCAGTTTCATTGTAGCCCACACATACAGTTTTGAAACAGAGCAGGACCCCATGGACCTTGCCCCCTGTATCCTCAGCCTGCCTTTTGTTTGTGGAAAAACTTTAGCCAAAGAAATAAGCATAATTAGAGAAGTGAGAACATGAAGAAACAAAGGAAAACAGTCAAAGAAGAGCAAATAATAATAGTTCAGTCATTAAGCATGGTCAAGGACATTTAGCTCCTTCTCAAGGGCTATATTGATCATATTCTGAGCCATATATTGTAAACTATTTTGTAGATGCTGAAACCCCCACCAGAGGGTGGAAGAAGTCTTGGTGACCAGACTATAGCCATGAAGTATTCTGCCATAACTCTGAGAACTGGTCTCAAGATATGGAAACAAAGCCACCCTGAACTGAAGATTAACTGTACTTAAATCAATCAAGACTGCTGCTGCTGCGGCTAAGTCGCTTCAGTCGTGTCTGACTCTGTGCGACCCCATAGACGACAGCCTACCAGGCTCCCCCGTCCCTGGGATTCTCCAGGCAAGAACACTGGATTGGGTTGCCATTTCCTTCTCCAATGCATGAAAGTGAAAAGTGAAAGTGAAGTCACTCAGCTACTGGTGATCAATATCAAGATGACTATTAGAATTAATTGAACTGTTTCTGGCATACAGCCCCCTCTCTCTGATTGTAAAATCTTTTGCCCCATGATTATCAGGGAGAGAGTTAGGCTTTAGAAAAACTACTCTCTTCCTCTGGTTGCTGACATCCAAAATAAAGCAAACTATTCTCTCCACCAACCTGGCCTCTTTACTGGCTTTTGAACAGTGAGCAGCCAGACCCTATTTTTGGTTACATTTTTACACTAGTGACCTGAAATAAGAAAGAACATATGCTGTGTCCTTTTTTTCTTTGTCACTAAATACGTTTATACAGTAAGATTCAGTCTGATGTGACTGCAATTTAGCAAAACATAGAATTATACCAAGATTTCAGATAAATAAAACATTTGAAGAATGACATGTCTGAGAAAAGTGAGAGAGCCTAATAAAAATATGAATTAGGTGTACCAGGAGAAACAAGCCAACCTCATTTCCAAAGAAAAAAGCAAGATAAATAAGAGAGGGGGAGAAATTATGCAATAAGTTAAGATGACCACATGAACATCAAAATACTCCTGGCATACCTAATTCTGTATTTTTTTTTTCATTTCCTTCCATTTTTTTGTTGTTTGTTTATTTTCTATTCACAGTGGGTAAGAAGAATATAACAAAAAAGTTTCCTAATACAGAACATTTTTGCCAGAATAAATATCTTACAAAAGGAGGTTTGCAGGACACAAAACACTGAGCTTGAAAAGTGCAAACTGAAGGGCTCCCTCAGAGGGATCTGAACTTGATCTATTAATATCTTCAAGGTAACTGTGCGACTAAGGGAAGGACATCATTCATAATGTCAAAAGATAGAAGGACACAGAACATTGGCCTACAGCTAAAGAAAAAGAAGAAGAAAAAAAAAAGAGCTTTTGCTGGTTATTTTAAAAGTTCTTAGGACTGAGGTCAACCGATCTGAACCACTAGCGGACAAGCATACAATGATGATTGCAGTTTATGAACCATCAAGGACATTTTGTTAAATGTATTAGCACCAGTGGTGAAGATGGCAAGTTAGGATCAGAATCATTCTTAGCACTATGGAGTTAATTAAGAGAAATGATGCAAATTCTAGGGAGACCAAGTAAATATACCTTCATTGAATCATCCCCTGTTGCCATGAGCTAACTGTTTAAGGGTCCAAGTAGCCAAAACTACCCCTTTTGTATGTAAATGGACTCAAATTCAGATCTTTGGGCCATTTTACATTCTTTTTCTAGTTAAAGTTATCTCTCTGTTTTAAAATAGTTTATTTTCCTATTTATAAAACTAACACATACTTATTACAAATATTCAGAGAAATAAAGTTTACTATTAATTCAATCATACAATAACAGCTACTATAGGCATACTGATTTATATTCACCTTTGTCTTTACTAATGGCAAACAAACTCATACATTTTTTTTTTTCTTAAAATGGAATCACACTGCACAATCCATTTTAACCTAATTGTTTCTTATAGATCAAGGGCATAGTCATAGATGAAGAAAATAATAAATTTGGATCAGAATAAGAATAGGCTAAGCTAAAAGTAGAGTAACGATAAGAGAAACTAGCCCCTTTATTTTCCTCACAGCTGCAAATGTTGGCTCCAGGTAGGCTGTAGGGGAGAGTGGAGAATGACTTTTTAAAGATGTTGTTAAATTTGTCCATTGAGGTAATAACATGGCCTAGTCATTTATTCATTCAGCAGACATGTGGCAACCAAGTGTTGGCCCTGAGTTAGTAGCTGCTGCTGCTACTGCTGCTGCGTCGCTTCAGTCGTGTCCGACTCTGTGTGACCCCATAGACGGCAGCCCACCAGGCTCCCCTGTCCCTGGGATTCTCCAGGCAAGAACACTGGAGTGGGTTGCCATTTCCTTCTCCAGTGCGTGAAAGTGATAAGTGAAAGTGAAGTCGCTCAGTCGTGTCTGACTCAGCGACCCCATGGGCTGCAGCCCACCAGGCTCCTCCGTCCATGGGAGTTTCCAGGCAAGAGTACTGGAGTGGGAAGCCATTGCCTTCTCCGAATTAGTAGCTAAGCCACACCAACATGGTGAAAGGTCCTGTTATCAAGAATTTCTTCCTTTGTCCTCACCCTGCTATGGACTCTGGGATGACAGGCAGCATCTTTGATTCATTTTAACACTAACACACAGCATAGTGTTGAAATGCTGCTAAATGAACTGAACTGAAGGAAGCCATACAAGCAACCATTTGAAATGCAGGGTGGGAAATATGGGAGTGGGAGCCAACTCAAAGCGCAGCACAGGCACAGGAGGTCTGGGGAGTAGACATAAAAGAACCTTCTCTCTCAAAGTTGGAGAGAAATTTGAACTGCTACTTTCCAAATTATAAGGGAATTAGATATGGCATGTCATGCATACACAAATAAATTTCCAAATTTAATGTTTAACTTTGAAGCATACTGTGGATAACAACACATCATTAAAAACTTTTAACACTTCATTCTAATAAAATCACAATATCTGTGTATCTTACCAATGATCCCTTCTCAAGAAATATGGTAAAAGTGAATGTTTTAAGTCTGAGGAAATGGGAAGAATAATTTTTCATCAATTCAAATCTGCATCTACAACAACTTACAGAGTTCTATTACTACATATTCTTATTCAAAGGAGCAAAATATGAGTTTTTTTTTTTTTCATTCAATAAGAAGACAAGTCAAAATGTATTATGCATCTACTTGTGAGGAACAATACAAACTAATCTATATATTAGATCATTTACTTAGTACATCAATGCTATAAAGTAAGCATTACTACCTAAATTTTATAAAATATGAAACTGACACACAGATAGGTTAAGTAAAGTGATTGAGATCACAAAGCTAACAAATGGCAGAGGTGAGATCTAAACTCGAGAAATCTGTTTTGATTCTACTGTGCCCCAAGGACCTACTCAAACTCCAAGCTCTTCAGTATTTATGTTGATCTATCAACAATATGGAGAAGGAAATGGCAACCCACTCCAGTATTCTTGCCTGGAGAATCCCAGGGATGGCGGAGCCTGGTGGGCTGCTGTCTATGGGGTCGCACAGAGTCGGACACGACTGAAGTGACTTATTCAAACTCCAAGCTCTTCAGTATTTATGTTGATCTATCAACAATATGGAGAAGGAAATGGCAACCCACTCCAGTATTCTTGCCTGGAGAATCCCAGGGATGGCGGAGCCTGGTGGGCTGCTGTCTATGGGGTCGCACAGAGTCGGACACGACTGAAGTGACTTAGCAGCGGCATCAACAATATAGTTAGAATTGTAAGTCCAAAAATGGTATGCATCTTGTATCATATTAAAATAATCTGTTTAAGCCTCTTGCCATATTGCTACTCAAATACTAGTTTAACATGGATATACAAGGTTTGATATGTGTTGAATAGATTTTTATCAAAATCAAAGTGGACCCAAAAGTTTTTCATTTCAATGTCTTACATTTTAATGTACCCACAAACACATTGTGATAATTTATGGACATGGGGAGAGGGAGGGAGAGAGTGAGATGTATGGAAAGAGTAACATGGAAATGTACATTACTATGTGTCAAATAGATGGCCAACAGGAATATGCTGTATGGCTCAGGAAACTCAAACAGGGTTCTGTGTCAACCAGAGGGGTGGGATGGGAAGGGAGATGGGAGGGAGCTTCAAAAGGGGGGGGATATATGTATAAGTATGGCTGATTCATGTTGAGGTTTGACAGAAAACAGCAAAATTCTGTAAAGCAATTATTCTTCAATAAAAAATAAATAATTTAAAAAAAAAAGGATTGGTGATATTGAAGGAAGATTTAAAGGAAAATCTCCACAAGAGCTAGATTTTGTCTCATCATTCTGAGTAGTTTTATAGAATAAATGAAAAGACAAGCTAATTTAGACAATGATCAGATTTCTAACAGTGTTGATTTTGATTGTTAACAATGATACTTACTATATTCAGTTCAGAAATCCCAAATAGTTTCCAGGAAGATGCTTCAAATGGCAATTTTGTTGTTGTTGTTGGCTGTGTTCTTAATGGTATCAATGATACAACTTTTTCTTCTGTGTAAAATTTCTTTTACTTTAAGCAAAAGTTGGTTTATTTAAACATGTTCTTTCTGCTATGTGTTAAAGTATAAGAAAATATTAGCAAATTAAGTAGATAATATTTTCATCCAAATGTTTGCTGCTGCTGCTGCTAAGTCGCTTCAGTCATGTCTGACTCTGTGCGACCCCATAGATGGCAGCCCACCAGGCTCCTCCGTACCTGGGATTCTCCAGGAAAGAATACTGTAGTGGCTTGCCATTTCCTATTCCATCCAAATGTTTCAGCTCAGTTCAGTTGCTCAGTCGTGTCTGACTCTGCGACCCCATGAACTGCAGCACGCCAGACCTCCCTTTCCATCACCAATTCCTGGAGTCTACTCAAACTCATGTGCATTGAGTTGGTGATGCCATCCAGCCATCTCATCCTCTGTTTTCCCCTTCTGCTCCTGCCCCCAATCCTTCCCAGAATCATGGCCTTTTCCAATGAGTCAACTCTTAACATGAGGTGGCCAAAGTATTGGAGTTTCAGCTTCAACATCAGTCCTTCCAATGAACACCCAGGACTGATCTCCTCTAGGATGGACTGGTTGGACCTCCTTGCAGTCCAAGGGACTCACAAGAGTCTTCTCTAACACTACAGTTCAAAAGCATCAATTCTTCAGTGCTCAGCTTTCTGCACAGTCCAACTCTCACATCCATACATGACTACTGGAAAAACCATAGCCTTGACTAGACTGAACTTTGTTGGCAAAGTAATGTCTCTGCTTTTTAATAAGCTATCTAGGTTGGTCATAACTTTTCTTCCAGGGGGCAAGTGTCTTTTAATTTCATGGCTGCAATCACCATATGCAGTGATTTTGGAACTCAAAAAAATAAAGTCTGACACAGTTTCCACTCTTTCCCCATCTATTTGCCATGAAGTGACGGGACCAGATGCCATGATCTTCGTTTTCTGAATGTTGAGCTTTAAGCCAACTTTTTCACTCTCCTCTTTCATTTTCATCAACAGGCTTTTTAGTTCCTCTTCACTTTCTGCCATAAGGGTGGTGTCATCTCCATATCTGAGGTTATCAATGTTTATCCCTGCAATCTTGACTCCAGCTTGTGCTTCTTCCAGCCCAGCATTTCTCATGATGTACTCTGCATAAAAGTTAAATAAGCAGGGTGACAATATACAGCCTTGACATACTCCTTTTCCTATTTAGAACCAGTCTGTTGTTCCATGTCCAGTTCTAACTGTTGCTTCCTGACCTGCATATAGGTTTCTCAAGAGGCAGGTCAGGTGGTCTGGTATTCCCATCTCTTGCAGAATTTTCCACAGTTTATTGTGATCCACACAGTCAAAGGCTTTGGCACAGTCAATAAAGCAGAAATAGATGTTTTTCTGGAACTCTCTTGCTTTTTCGATGATCCAGTGGATGTTGGCAATTTGATCTCTGGTTCCTCTGCCTTTTCTAAAACCATTTGTTTTAATCCAAATATTTAAATTAAGGTAAATCTTTGTTGCATAGTACTCTTAAAAGAAATGAGAGTATTATGCCATTGCCCAGTCTAGAATATCCAGTATACATAACAAGCTAACAGGATCAAGAAAATAAGAAACAAGAAGGCTGCATAAAAGTGCTTCTGGGAATTTGCAATAACACAGTGTAAAATAGTTTACCTGGGGCAAGTTGTACATGGATGCATTCAAAGCAATAGTTAGTCAGCTATAATTTTTACTGTAAATATGATAACATGCTTGATGTTCTTAAATGAAATTCCTTTTCATGAAAGTATCAGATTACTTTTTTCAACATGCAATGTTTAATAAAATTATAGGAATTAATATCTTATTAAAGGCATGTCAAACAGGGACCTCTTAAGTACCAGCATGTAGCAGGAAAAGACAAATGCAGACTTACAGGGTAAAGGACCAAAGAATGTGGTAGGAAAATTATAATTTTTCATCAATTCTTACAGAAAATCAGAGAAGAAGGGAAGCTTCTGTATAGAGGAACATACAGTTGGAGGAGAAGCAAAGAGGAGAAATTCCTAGACTAGGTCCTGTCCTTCTCAGCTATTGGGGTCCTGTTACTGTTCACAGTCTCTAACTCACTCCTATCCTAGGTGAACAAGGGACTGAAGACATGGGAGAAAGTAAGAAGGCAGAGTAGCCAATGATGGAAGTTAGAAACTAAGAATGGCATATTTAAAATGAGGAAGAAATGGTGAGTAACATTTAGATTAAGTAATTATTTACTACCATACAGGAGTTCACACAGCTCCCAATGTGCTTCAGTAAATACCAGGGTATAGAGTGTGCACATCAGGGAAATATGGCTCAGTGCCATGAAGAGGACAACAAATTTACTGTAAGGAAGTGAATTCTTTACTGGGAAAATCCTATATAGTATAAACCATATAAACAGCACTCTTAGGGCCAGAGAAATATTAAAATTCTATTGCTCTTATTAATCTGTAAAATGATACTTAAGCAGTTAATTGTTATTTGAAATGATGACCAAACAACATTTATTTTAATCAGTCTAATTCAGGTCAGTTCAGTTCAGTCACTCACTAGTGTCCGACTATTTGCAGCCCCAAGGACTGCAGCACGCCAGGCTTCCCTGTCCATCACCAACTCCCAGAGCTTACTCAAACTCATGTCCATTGAGGCAGTGATGCCATCCAACCATCTCATCCTCTGTTGTCCCCTTCTCCTCCTGCCTTAAATATTTCCCAGCATCAGGGGTTTTCCAGTGAGTCAGTTCTTCACATCAGGTGGCGAAAGTTTTGGAGTTTCAGGCTCAGCATCAGTCTTCCAATGAATATTTAGGACTGATCCCTTTAGGATTGAATGGTTTGATCTCCTTGCAGTTCAAAGGACTCAAGAGTCTTCTCGAACACCACAGTTCAAAAGCATCAGTTCTTTGGTGCTCAGCTTTCTTTATTGTCCAAATCTCACATCCATACGTGACGACTGGCAAAACCATAGCCTTGACTAGACGGACCTTTGTTGGCAAAGTAATGTCTCTGCTTTTTAATATGCTGTCTAGGTTAGTTATGGGTTTTCTTCCAAGGAGCAAGTGTCCTTTAATTTGAAAGCTTCAGTCATCATCTGCAGTAATTTTGTAGCCCCCCAAAATAAAGTCTGTCACTGTTTCCATTGTTTCCCCATCATTTGCCATGAAGTGATGGGGCCAGATTGAATGCTCTTAGTTTTCTGAATGTTGAGTTTTAAGCCAACTTTTTCACTCTATTCTTTTACTTTCATCAAGAGGATCTTTAGTTCTTCTTCACTTTCGGAGAAGAACTAATCAGTCTACTTATTAAATGTCAATGATAATTCTGATCAACTAAGTTACAACAGAGTAAATTGCAAACTTGCCAACTGTTAATGAAAAGCAAATGCTAACTATTAATTTAATTATAGTTATTTTTGAGTTTCAAAATTTTTATATTTGTGAAATATTGAACAAATAAGATGCAACAGTTAGAACCGGACATGGAACAATGGACTGGTTCCAAATGGGAAAGTAGTACATCAAGGCTGTATATTGTTACCCCACTTATTTAACTTATATGCAGAGTACATCATGTGAAATGCCAGGCTGGATGAAACACAAGCTGGAATCAAGATTTCCAGAAGAAATATCAATAACCTCAGATATGCAGATGATACCACTCTTATGGCAGAAAGCATAGAGGAATTAAATATCCTCTAGAAGAAAGTGAAAGAGGGGAGTGCAAAAGCTAACTTAAAACTCAACATTCAAAAAACTAAGATTATGCATCTGACCCTATCACTTCATGGCAAATAGATGGGGAAACAATGGAAACAGTGAGAGATTTTACTTTCTTGGGCTCCAAAATCACTACAGATGGTGACTATAGCCATGCTATTAAAACATGCTTGCTCCTTGGAAGAAAAGTCATGGCAAACCTAGACAGCATATTAAAAGGAAGAGCCATTATTTTGCCAACAAAGGTTTGTCCAGTCAAACCTATGGCTTTTCTAGTAGTCATGTATGGATGTGAGATTTGGACCATAAAGAAAGCTGAGCACTGAAGTACTGATGCTTTTGAACTATGGTGTTGGAGAAGACTCCTGTGAGTCCTTTGGACTGCAAGGAGATCCAACCAATCAATCCTAAAGGAAATCAGTCCTGAACATTCATTGGAAGGACTGATGCTAAAGCTGAATCTCCAGTACTTTGGCCAAATGATGGGAAGAATTGACTCATTAGAAAGACTCTGATGCTGGGAAAAATTGAAGGCAGGAGGAAAAGGGGATGACAGAGAATGAGATAATGGGATGGCATCATGGACTCAATAGACATGAGTTTGAGCAAGCTCTGGGAGTTGGTGAAGGACAGAGAAGAGCTGCAGTCCATGGGGTTGCAAAGAGTCAGATATGACTGAGCAACTGAACTGAACTGAAGGAATTAATCTTTATTTCCATCAGCTTTTTCATCTAACTATTAATAACCTTAAGATGCAAAGATACCCTTGTAAAATTATCTTAAAATACAATTAAGAATAATAAAAGTCTTATTTTTTAAGCATTTTATCTATCTCATATACAAATTTAGATATCAGAGAATAATGCCTACATGTTAATATAAACAGTTTGTTTGCTACAGAAATGGATTCATTTAAATATCATATGCATTCATTTATAGTAGTTGATAACCTGAGTTTCAGTCAACTGCAATATTATAATTCTTGCTGCTGCTACTGCTGCTAAGTCACTTCAGTCGTGTCCAACTCTGTGCAACCCCATAGATGGCAGCCCACCAGGCTCCCCCGTCCCTAGGATTCTCCAGGCAAGAACACTGGAATGGGCTGCCATTTCCTTCTCCAATGCATGAAAGTGAAGAGTGAAAAGAAGGTTGTCCAGTCGTGTCCAACTCTCAGCAACGCCATGGACTGCAGCCTACCAGGTTCCTCCGTCCATGGAATTTTCCAGGCAGGAGTACTGGAGTGGGGTGCCATTGCCTTCTCCAATAATTCTTGCTTCTGATATTAAATATCCCACTCTATTAATTAATATGCCAGATATTAAAAATACCATTTAAACATTGGTTCTATTAAAGTTTTCCCACATTTAAGTGAAATCAAGTATATTTTGCTGGTTTCTATATACTTTCAAAATATAAGTCTCTCCTTTTGTAAATGTAGTATTAAATTACATTGCTAAACCAATGAGTATTTTCCCTGGTGAAAACTGAGGGAGTGTTTAGTTAGACTTTCACAAATGGATCTTTATTTCAGTTATATTAATTGATATGTGATTTGAAAACTTTGCTTGGAACCAGTACAGCAGATGGATAGATATTGTCTATGGTCAAGATTCAATAATTAATTTTCTAGACCTAAGAGTAAAATACAATAATGTTTATAAAGTTGGATCCAATACAAATTTAATTTAAAGTGTATATGAAAAGTAGGAATATATAAAATACAAATGATCAAGATAGTCTGTGAAAGTGGCTGGCAATTTCAAAAACTGTATCAAAACCTGTAAGGAAGTCAGTTTGATACTAGGCGACACTGGTTCATTTTTAATGACATGTCTTCACATGAGTCTCTCCAGCTCTCTTCAAAACTGACAAATACATGGGACATTTGAACATCTTTAAGCATTCTGGATTTTACATAGGAAATACAACATATCAAGTAATTTTCATTCTTATTCTCAATGGAATTTCAGTATTTAGTAGATCAGCTCAAATGAAATGAAAAGGCACTGTGCATTTCTTGGGTTGACATTACATGTCACATACTCATTTGTTTAGTTCTGCTTTTCATGGCTCTAAAGTAAGGTATATTAAAGTGGAGAATTTCTCTGTTTTGTTCACTCTTCCCTCATTAGTAGAAATCAGTGTGTAGCACATGAATGATCTATGCTTGTTGACTCAACAAAAGAATGAAAAACATCAAGAAAATTGTAATGTTGCAGTAAAAAAGTCATCATTTAAAAAAAAAAATACCATGAACTTAGAATACATGCAGGTTTAAAATAGCATGCATATGAGCTGAAAATAATGTTCACTTTCAAACTATTTTTTCAACATCAAGTTATAAAAACAAAACTTGTGAACCTCTCCATGATATGCCATAACACTAAGGGGTCTATGAGTCGTAATGAAAAGGAGAATGACGTATAAAATAACTCAATAATAATATAAAATGCTATAATAGAGTATGAAAATGTCCTAGGAGAGCTCAAGGAAGGGAATATCTAACTGCTTACAAATCAGAACAGGCTCTGTTGGAAGTGAAATATGACTTAAGACTGGAAGGATGATCAGAGTGTAGAAATCACAATTGGAGATTATTCCAGGGAAAGGATGAAAGTATAAAGGATTTATTATATAGCTTGGGAAAACTGCTCTTTTTTTTTTTTTTCCCTATAAGTTACATTTCAGGATGTTTTAGGGGAAATGATAGAATTCAGTCTGGAAAAGTAGCTGTAAAATTAATTATTATTTGTGATTAAAGTATTAAGTAAAGTGAAATTATTTTGGCTGTCTGTAGATAAGCAACTCTCACTATCTAGCTCTTTTGCTCCTTTTAAGTGGAAATATATTTGGAAAAAGATGAACAGGATACATGACTCCTTAAATGCCATGTCCGTAGTGGGTATTAGTTCATTATCTAGAGCACATGAATTAGTTATTAAATGGAAACTACCAGAGTTTTATCAAAGCTGGTAATTCTATATAAAACGCTTATCATAATATTTGGATTGGTAGTATGCTAATTGCTTTCTTATCACATGAGACAACTTGGTGCATGAAAGTCATTAGTGTTTTAAAGCAGCGATAATACTTTAATATATATTAATAACTTCCCTAAGATTAACTCATTTCATGTTCACTCACATGCTAAGGCTTTGATATTATATACAGCAAAGTATTTTCACATAATATTCATTAAAACTTACTTAAAAACGACAAAAATGGAGACTAGAGATACTATATATTGCCTGAGAATAATACTATCTTTAATACTGGATGAGAAAATGTCTCTGTTTTAATCATCTTCAGATATTCACAAAAAGCTGAACAGCTAAAAAGAGAAATCCTGTATTAGTATCTCATAGCTAAAGGCAGGCCAGACTTGAATATTATAATGGGAAACAATGGCTGGGGACAGGAAATACCTCTGTCTAGTGCTCTGACTTTTAAGTATTATCTTTGTAGCCTAGATGTCAGTGATTTTTTCTCACTCTTCATCCTAATGGTTCACAGGTATTATATTTAGCAGTACTAGAATGCAAACAAAGCTAGAGCATTATTTTACTAAACAGTTTGATACTTAAAAAAATCATTGCCTAGTAACCATAAGAATAAATCTCATTTTGCTGGATTTTCTCATGTTTGTTTTATGGGTTTGTATTGTTTTAATTTAAATTAAATATTTAGAGGGTGACCATAATCTCTGTAGTTCTGGAAACTTCCAAAAGTTTTCATCTATCTTTGTTTAGCAAAAATAATTTTAGTTTTTCTGTCTTTGCTTCTGAATTGTCAAATTCTACTTCTCTCTATGTCCTAAACTCTTTCTGAACATAGTTTGGTATACTAAATTTACTTTCTGAGGTCATTTTTTCCACATTGAGTTGACTTTGGAAATCTAGAGTATGCCTTAATATTAATTAAATGTCATAATTGTTGACATAAAGATAACACAGGATTAAGCTTCATTCTTTTAAATTACTTAAACTTACATGTAACATATGATTGCAATATGTTTTTAATGTATTTTATGTTATTGCAATCTTTTTTAAAGTCAAATTGATAGAAATTTTCATGAGCAATTTTCATTCAGTAGTGTGCTAAACTTTTCTTGTGTATTTCTTCAAAACAAACATTTTTTCCAGAAACTACACATCTATGAATTACAAAAAGTCATAATAAAAACTTTTTCCTGTCAAATTGAGGTTCAGTTCAATTCAGTCGCTCAGTCGTGTCTGACTCTTTGTGACCCCATGGACTGCAGCATGCCAGGCTTCCCTGGATCCATCATCAACTCCTGTAGCTTACTCAAACTCATGTCCATCACGTCGGTGATGCCATCCAACCATCTCATTCTCTGTCGTCCCCTTCTCCTCCTGCTTTCAATCTTTCCCAGCATCAGGGTCTTTTCCAATGAGTCAGTTCTTCATGAGGATAGACAATAGGTGATTCTCTTTGATTTGCACAAAGGACTTGTGATCAAATGGATCAGCTCCCTATACTCACTTTACTCCACAGTGAAAAAGCTGAAATCTAGACTGCAATATCACTCTATACATAATTCCTCCATTCTCATCTTCTTGAAAACAATGGTAAAAACACAAAGGTCGCTTCTAAATTTTTCACATTATACTTTGAAAATAAACAGAAAAAAATAACACTTGAGTGGGATTCTTACATAAATCAGGAAACTTAGTGGCTGAAATGGTATTTAATAATGTTAGCCATCAAGAAAATATAATCAAATTGCAATGAAGTCATTTACATTTCAACAGAATGGCTGTTTGGAATAACAACAACAACCACAAAAAAAAACCCCGTAAATACCAACTATTGGAAAAGATGTGGCACACCCAGAAGTCTCATGTACTGTGGGCAGGAGTGTAAATCAGCATAACAATTTTGGAATATTGTTTAACTTGGCAATATGTGCTAAATCTAAAAAAAAAGAAAAAGTGTATTTTATGCCCCACAATTCTATTCTTATGTCTGTACTTAAAATAATTCCATACATATGTGCACCAAAAGACATGCACTAAAAAGGAACTGGAAGGAAGCCTCAGATGGAATTCTAGAGGTAGGTAATGTTCTGTTTTTTGATCTGGGTTCTGCTTATATGATTTTTTTTTTTTAATTTATGAAAGTATAGTTAGGATGTGTACTTTTATTTAAATCTATGATAGTTCAACAACAAGAAAAAAGTTTATTTAAAAATAAGCATCTTGGCCACTCTTTGACCTCAGAAGGAAATCATTTTATCTGAAATGATTGGGAATTCACATCACACATCATTTACAGAGGAGCCTGGTGGGCTGCAGTCCATGGGGTCACTGAGAGTTGGACACGACTCAGTGACTTCACTTTCACTTTTCACTTTCATGCATTGGAGAAGGAAATGACAGCCCACTCCAGTGTTCTTGCCTGGAGAATCCCAGGGACAGCGGAGCCTGGGGGGCTGCCGTCTACGGGGTCGCACAGAGTCAGACACGACTGAAGCGACTAAGCAGCAGCAGCAGCAAGGGAGTAATGCTATTGCATAGCTTATTTGAATCAGTAAACAGCTCTTAGACAAAATGGCAGAGACTGGTTAATTATTTACAAAACAATTTTCCTTTTTCTTCTGTGCATACATCAAGAAAATAATTCTCATTCTCTCTGGGTGGATAGCAGGTATGTGACTGATGTGATCAATGCAGTGTGTACAGGACTGTCATTCACCACCTGCAGACCCAATTCCTAAACACGCAGCATAAAGTTCCTCCATCTCTCTCTCTCTCTCCCCTTGTCTGGCAGATTCAAATGATCGAGAAAGGTGGCTAACACCTAACAAATTGTATGACAACAAAGAACCTCATCTCTGACCTACTCTTGACAGTTATACAAGAAGAAATAAATGTTTCTGCGATTTGTTTTTGAGATTTGGAGTTGTAGCAGCAAGCTTACCCTAGTACTAGCCCTGAAGTCAACCCAGTAAGCAAAGATAGCTATGACTAGTGAAAGAAGGTGAGAAAGGATAACTCTTCCCAATATTGAAAAATGTGGTCCAATACACCCCTATTATGTTATACTCTAGATAATTTGATCCTAAACAAAGGAAATGGATCTGGTTGAAATCCAGAATCATGGAGAAACATTTGTATAGGAATTCTGTAAAAAGAGTATGGCTTATCATAGGATGCAAAAATAATTCCCTCTTGAATTTTCATTCTGTACCTTACCATCATCCTTAGGAAGGTCTCTATTGTTCATTCCCAGCCCAACATTGTGTGTTCAATTTCTTTGATTCATTTCCCATAGTTTATTGGAGTTTTATTTGACACAATCACTTCTTATCTGCATAAACTTGGGACAAAATTTGTTGTACGTTGTAGGCTTTATTTATCTCACCTATGAAATGAGGTTAATAGTAATGTATTTGTTTAGTTAATGAGAGGTCTGACAGAATATGGTCCACTGGAGAAGGGAATGGTAAGCCACTTCAGTATTCTTGCCTTGAGAACCCCATGAACACTATGAACAGGCAAAATGATAGGATACCAAAAGAGGAACTCCCTAGGTCATTAGGTGCCCAATATGCTACTGGAGGTCAGTGGAGAAATAACTCCAGAAAGAATGAAGGGATGGAGCCAAAGCAAAAACAATACCCAGTTGTGGATGTGACTGGTGATAGAAGCAAGGTCCAATGCTGTAAAGAGCAATACTGCATAGGAACCTGGAATGTCAGGTCCATGAATCAAGGCAAATTGGAAGTGGTCAAACAAGAGATGGCAAGAGTGAACGTTGACATTCTAGGAATCAGCAAACTAAAATGGACTGGAATGGGTGAATTTAACTCAGATGACCATTGTATCTACTACTGCAAGCAGGAATCCCTCAGAAGAAATGGAGTAGCCATCATGGTCAACAAGAGTCCGAAATGCAGTACTTGGATGCAATCTCAAAAATGACAGAATGATCTCTGTTCGTTTCCAAGGCAAACCATTCAATGTCACGGTAATCCAAGTCTATGCCCCAACCAGTAATGCTGAAGAAGCTGAAGTTGAATGGTTTTATGAAGACCTAGAAGACCTTTTAGAACTAACACCCAAAAAAGATGCCCTTTTCATGATAGGGGACTGGAATGCTAAAGTAGGAAGTCAAGAAACACCTGGAGTAACAGGTAATTTGGCCTTGGAATGTGGAATGAAGCAGGGCAAAGACTAATAGAGTTTTGCCAAGAAAATGCACTGGTCATAGCAAACACCCTCTTCCAACAACACAAGAGAAGACTCTACACATGTAAAGTAGGAAGTCAAGAAACACCTGGAGTAACAGGCAAATTTGGCCTTGGAATGCGGAATGAAGCAGGGCAAAGACTAATAGAGTTTTGCCAAGAAAATGCACTGGTCATAGCAAACACCCTCTTCCAACAACACAAGAGAAGACTCTACACATGGACATCACCAGATGGTCAACACCAAAATCAGATTGATTATATTCTATGCAGCCGAAGATGGAGAAGCTCTATACAGTCAACAAAAACAAGACCAGGAGCTGACTGTGGCTCAGATCATGAACTCCTTATTACCAAATTCAGACTCAAATTGAAGAAAGTAGGGAAAACTGCTAGACCATTCAGGTACGACCTAATCAAATTTTACTAACAAAGGACCTAAAACTCAGAGAAAGTATATGACTTATTTCAAGTGTATACTGCCTTTTTAAAAGCTATAACTAAATAGAATTTTCCTATTTCTCCTAGGATGATCTTTCTACTCTACTATATGGCTACCCATGATGATATTTCTCCATGAACTGTACAAAATAAAAGTAAAGATATGAGCAATTACCATCATTTGATTTGGGCTATTAGTACACCAATAGTTTGGATAATAATCACCTAATACATGGATTATTATAATTTTTAAAAGTACCAAAAATAATCTGATGGTTCTTGCTAGACACTGGTGAGGTGAGGTGAAGTCGCTCAGTCGTGTCCGACTCTTTGCGACCCCGTGGACTGTAACCTATTAGGCTTCTCCGCCCATGGGATTCTCCAGGCAAGAATACTGGAGTGGATTGCCATTTCCTTCTCCAGGGGATCTTCCCGACCCAGGGATTGAACCCGGGTCTCCCGCATTGGAGGCAGACGCTTTAACCTCTGAGCCACCAGGGAAGCTAGTTAAGAAACATTCACAAACAAGGCTAAAGGGAAACTGAGGCTGGACTACTACTGAAGACACTTTTCTTCAACTACTTGTCACCCAACTTCTTATCTTCCTCACCTGTTATTCCAGCATCCATAATTATATTGAACACTGAAGATGGGTAGATGAGGTTCCTTCCTACTCCGTCACAGAATGTATTTTGTCCCTACTAACAAGTAAAATATGTCAGTAACAATTTA
The DNA here is from genome assembly GCA_006410635.1 of Cephalophus harveyi. Taxonomy (NCBI): domain Eukaryota; kingdom Metazoa; phylum Chordata; class Mammalia; order Artiodactyla; family Bovidae; genus Cephalophus; species Cephalophus harveyi. Next base: position 115,012 of record SJYT01065422.1, on the reverse strand, counting down.
GACCAGAACCAAATGCATTCTGACATAAGGGCTTCTGTGGTGGCTCTATAGTAAAGAATCCACCTGCCAAGCAGGAGATAGGGGTTTGATCGCTGGGTCAGGAAGATCCCCTAGAGAAGGAAATGACTGAGAAATCCCATGGACACAGGAGCCTGGCAGGCTAAAATTCATGGGGTCAAAAAGAGTTGGGAACAACTTAGTGGTAAAAGAACAAACAATATTTTGGCATATATTATCTCATTTAATCCAAAGAAAATCTTTGTTAAATAAGTGAAGATAAAAACCACATTTGAGAGTGAGAGAAACCACTGACACTTGGCAAAGTGAAATAATTTCCTTAAGGTCTCACAGCTCATGTAAGAAGCAGGTGAGGAAAAATAATCCTTTTATTCTTTTATTATTTTTTTAACTTCAAATTCAGCATTTTTGAATCACATCTGTGAGACCAGATAATTTATGACTTTTCCCTGAAAATCTTTTTTTGCTTCTTCTGTCCTCCTAATAGAAGTGACTAGGAGCTCATTGCCCCGGGGATATTGATTGCATAAAGGTTTTCTTTTTACTCTCAGGTGGACCCAAATGGAAAGCCAAGACCTCTTATACATTTTCCTTTCCCATCAACTAAAATGGTAATATGTAGGCTCCTTTTATGAGAAAAATGCAAGCATGAGGCCAAGTGGGATAGGAAACAAATTTTGTACTGTTTGAAGCCTATTCGATTTGAGTGGCTCTTTTTAAGAAAAATAATTCAAAATTATAGCTACAAATTAGACAAGCAAATGTTTGTTTAAAACAGGAAGTCTCAAATATATCACAAATTAAAAAAAAAAAACTTGACAAACTATAATATGTGGAAAACTAACATATCATTAGTATTCATTAACACATGTCTAAAATACTAGTTCCCTACATTCTCTGGCTGAATATCTTTTCCCTCTACAAATGACAAGGATTTTGTCATATGATTTTCAATAAAGAAAGAAAGAAAAAATGATTGTGAATCTTCTGGAATGTTTTCTTTTTTCTCCCCACTCACAAATATGGGAGCCAAACCTCATAAAGCACATTCATAAGGAAATATGCCCTCTGGCCTGCATCTTGGATGAGTGGGCACAGTAGGTAGGATGACCCTTCTACATCAGAAGAGTTTAAATAAAGTCTAGTCAGTGCTCAGGAGAAGGCAATGGCACCCCACTCCAGTACCCTTGCCTGGAAAATCCCATGGATGGAGGAGCCTTGTAGGCTGCAGTCCATGGGGTCACTAAGAGTCGGATACAACTGAGCGACTTGACTTTCACTTTTCACTTTCATGCATTGGAGAAGGAAATGGCAACCCACTCCAGTGTTCTTGCCTGGAGAATCCCAGGGGCGGGGGAGCCTGGTGGGCTGCCGTCTATGGGATTGCACAGAGTCGGACACGACTGAAGTGACTTAGCAGCTGCAGCAGCAGCAGCAGCAGTCAGTGCTCAATAAAGGAGGAGCTCAGAAACAGTAGCTTAGAAACCTTGCAGGTAACCATCTAACCTGAACTGGCGGTTCAGAATTGCAAAATGCTCCTGGTGCCAAACCATAAGAGATGCACTAGCGTATATGGTTCCTTCCAGCTTGAGAAAGAGAGGCAAAGGGAAGGTTGTTCCTACAGATGCCGAGCAAAAAGCAGTCTGCTCTCAGGAGCAGTACTAATAATGCTCTGATTAGTCTGCCTTTTCAACTAATTCATTCAACAGATGTGAGTGTGCATGCAGGCACACAGGGCCTTCAAATACTAGGTAGTATGCTAAACTAAACACTGGAGACCATAATCCCATCTAGGGTTTCCCAGGTAATGCTAGTGGTAAAGAACTCACCTGCCAATGAAAAGGACATAAGAGATGGGGGTTCGATTCCTGGGTCTGGAAGATCCCCTGGAGAAGGGCATGGCAATCCACTCTAATATTCTTGCCTGGAGAATCCCATGGACAGAGGAAGCTGGTGGGCTACAATCCATAGGGTCACTGAGTTAGACACACCTGAAGCAACTTAGCACACAAGCCCACTACTTTAGAGTTTATCCTTTACTCTGAGCAGACTGGAATATATAGGGAATTTCTATTCCCAGGTGGACAGAAGATCCTGGGGTGGAAAAATGTAAGTTCCCTAGGAAACCCTGAACAATTGTTCTTTCAGTAATTTTAAGAAAGTCTTGCCCCTCAACTGCAAGTTGAAGGAACTGGAATATTACTTAGGTTTTATTATCATAGGAATTAGTACCATGCAGGCATATTTCATTTGCTGGCATCTGGCATCCCAGGACCTTGCAATACCAATGAAGTCTCTGTAGCAATAACAGTGCTAGCTACATAAAATTACAGAAGCAATTTAAGCAATAAAGGAAATATCTCCTTACATGAACTCTCTAAGACAGGGCAGGGCAGAGCTACCCTATTATTTTTAAACCTGTACCATAGCAGAAAAGTTTTAAAGATGCCATAAATCCCTTCAGTAGAATTTAGGCAATCATTCACATGTCATGTCACATTTAGGGGCACACTTTCATCATTACTTATTGTGTCTGTCACAAATACTTGATATTACAAACAAAACCCTTGTTTTAAAAACCTTGTTTTCTGGCATCTAATTATCCTCCCAAAGCTATAATCCTTTGTGAAATCATAATTTATTTATATAGAACTATGATTATGACTTCGGGTAAGAGAATAAACAGGAGAAACAGATGAAATTTTTCATATGCTTCTTTCATGCAATTCTCTCTAGCAGAAAAGCAAGAATTAAGAAAATAGAAAATGCATAATGAGCTGTGGCTAAATATATTGATTCTAAAATTTTCTCAGAACCAGGTGCTTGAAAGTATACATCTTATTGAGGATAACTACAAGTGTTATCTTTCCTTTCCACTTTAATTTGTGGTGGGTACTTTAATATTTTGGAAATTTTTTACTTGATTCTTAAATTTCACTCCTCCCGTAAATATATTAATAACTTTTTCAAACACTAATTTCACCCAAATAGGTAAAATATCTAAAGGTCATAATTATTTCATCAGCTTTCAGGATGAATTCTACAAATTGCTTTGTAGGTCATTGACTTTCTAACACTGTATCTTTACAACAGCAAAAAATATTACTGTAGAACCTTATGTATAATACACTTCTCTACTGATGGTAGATATACTGTGATTAACTTATTCAATTTGAATTCCCCTCCCAAGCAATGGAAGTTGGTTATAGTATTATAATATCCAATGATATATTTCTTCTAAATTCTTATTGTTGACACTGTTTTGTTTTTTTTTTTTAACACTACTGATCTACCCAACTTCTTGACCCTCTGTCCTTCTCTCTGGTCACTGATATCTCTCTCTCCTGGTTCTCCTTCTGCATCTCTGATCACTCATTCTTGGTTTCATTTTTGTGCTTCCAGGCATCTTCTGTCACCTAAATGAGGCAATTTCACAGGCTTCCAACACTGAATTTTTGCTTCGATGTCTCTCCTTCATGCTTCTGTGTTTACTTCAAATCCAGTGGCATCAGATGTTGCCACTGCGCGTCAATGTTTGTCAGATCAAACTCTTCCCACCCTCACTTTCTAATTGGTCCTTAAGATGCTTCCTCATGGACATCCTCCTCAGGGATAACATCATGACACACTCAACAAACTAAGGAAAATCTTCTTTTTCTAAAATATATTCCCTTTCTTTACCATTTCTTGCTGCTAGTGGCTGCAGCAATCTTTTTACCTCCCAGACTAAGAACAGTGAAGTCATCTTTAAATTTTCCATCTGCCTCGTCATCTCAGTCCAGTCTGTCACTGTATTAATACTCTCCCCTTACTTAAAATATCTCCTTTTCACTCCTATACTAGTCCCATAACTGGAGCTTTATCAAGATCAACTATTTACTTTCCAGCTGATTTCCTAGCCTCACCATTGCTCACACTGACAAACAAACACGGATTGATCACCCTAAAACAGCCCGTTAAGCATGCTTGTTTCTATTTTAAGAACATGATGCAGTTGCCTACTTTCCACCTCCTACTTCTGATTTAGTATCTTATCCATCTTATTTATCCAACCTAATTTCTGACTCATCCCCATTACATGGTTTGTAATACAGTAGTCCCTCTTCTCAAGTATTTTCCAACTGCTCTTTTTCTTAGTATCTTTGTTCCAGCTGTCCTTAACCCAGTAAGACATAATTCTTGTCTCCACCCATTAAAACTACACTCCTCCTTCAAAGTCCACCAAAATTTCCTGCTTCTAAGTTCATATACACCAATCTCATTCATCTCTAATATGCTATCACACCCCAGTTCTAAGCCACTGGGTACAAAACAAATTATAATAAATGGTTGAGGCTGCCTGGATGATGGTTTGGGACTAGATCTCACAGAATCCTGCACCTTAGTGAATTCACCATCATTCCAGCTAAGGGAAAGAAAAAGCTGGATTAAATCTAAGTCCAGGTCAACAATCCACAGCCATATGAACTCAAGAAAGTGATTTATGTTTTCCTAAGTTTTCAAATCCTCACCGTTAATATTGGGGTATTAATATCAGCTTTCCCTAACATACTATACTAATATGGAAATTAAACAAGATAATTCATGTGGAAGAACACTGTAAAGCATTATACAAATGTACAGAATTCTTATTAATTTATGATAACAAGATTCATGAGACACATTTCTAAGTCATGAGGTTAATCTAATAATTTATAAAGAGGAATAAATATTTCTGCTGACTAGAGAGATGAATGTGCTCTTGAAATAAAACCATACTTGGATAAAAGATCGAAGGAAATGAGCAAATAATTATAAGACTTTGGAGAAATAATTCTTAAGAGATTTGAATCATTTTGAATGACAGCTTTCAGTAATTCTTTACCTTATAGGGTAAAGTGGGTAAGTAGAAGTAAAGCGGGTAGAAGTAAGAACTCTTCTGCAGATAGCCAACACTTCTTTGGCATGGGAATTTGTGTTAACTTTGAGAACATGAGATGGCTGTATTTTCTGAATTTTTATATTTTTCATGGAGTGAGAAACCAGCTGCACTTTGTCACTGATAACTAAACCCTAATGATGTTCCTAATATACAAGCTGGATTTAGAAAAGGCAGAAGAAAGAAATTGAATTGCCAACATCCAATGGATCATAGAAAAAGCAAAATAATTCCAGAAAAACATCTATTTCCACTTCACTGACTATGCTAAAGCCTTTGATTGTGTGGATCACAACAAACTGTGGAAAATTCTTTAAAAAGATGGGAATAGCAGAACACATTACCTGACTCCTGGTGAGAAACCTGTATGCAGGTTGTGTGTGTTTACTTGTTGTGTCGCATCAGTTGTGTCCGACTCTGTGTGACTCCATGGATTGTAGCCTGCTAGGCTCCTCTGTCCATGGATTCTCCAGGCAAGAATACTGGAGTGGGTTGCCATTTCCTCCTCCAGGGGATCTTCCAGACCCAGGGATCGGACCTACATCTCTTATGTCTCCTGCATTGTCAGGCAGGTTCTTTACCACTAGTGCCACCTGAGAAGCCCATATGCAGGTCAAGAAGCAACAGATAAGGAGCAAAGGATTGGTTCAAAATTGGGAAATGTGTACATCAAGGCTGTATATTGTCACCCACATTATTTAACTTATATGCAAAGAACATCATGAGAAATGCAAGGCTGGATAAAGTACAAGCTGGAATCAGGAGTGCCAGGAAAAACGTCAATCACCTCAGATATATATACAGATGACACCACCCTAATGGCAGAAAGTAAAGAGGAACTAAAGAGCCTCTTGATGAGTGGGGAAGAGGAGAGTAAAAAAAGCTGGCTTAAAACTCAACATTCAAAAAACTAAGATCATGGCATCTGGTCCCATCACTTCATGGCAAATAGATAGGGAAAAAATTGGAAACAATGACAGATTTTATTTTCTTGGGCTTCAAAATCACTGCAAACAGTGACTGCAGCCATGAAATTAAAGGATGCTTGCTCCTTAGAAGAAAAGCTATGACAAACATAGCATATTAAAAACCAGAGATAGCACTTTGCTGACAAAGGTGCATATAGTCAAAGCTATGGTTTTTCCAGTAGTCATGTATGGATGTACGTCATAAAGAAAGCTGAGTGCCAAAGAATTGGTGCTTTCCAACTGCAGTTCTGGATAAGACTCAACAGTCCAGACTGCAAGATCAAACTAATCAATCCTAAAGGAAATCAACCCTGAATATTCATTGGAAGGACTGATGCTGTATCTGAAGCTCCAATATTTTGAACACCTGATGCAAAGAGCTGATTCATTGGAAAAGACTCTGATACTGGGAAAGATTGAGGGCAAGATGAGAAGGGGTCAACAGAAAATGAGATGGTTAGATGGATGGCATGATTGACTCAATGTACATGTGTTTGAGCAAACTCCAGGAGATAGTGAAGGACAGGGAAGCCTGGCATGCTGCATCCATGGGGTTGCAAACAGTTCGACATAACTGAGTGGCTGAACACCAACAATGATAATCTGGCTTATACTGTTTTCAAGTCCCTCAGCATCATATTTCCTCTAAGAATAAATTGTTTCTTCTTTTTTTATTTGAAAACTGTGGGAATCAGACGGCCCAAGATCATACCCTAGCTCTGTCACTTACTGATTATGTTATCTTGAAGAAGTTACTTCACACACCTCTATGCCTCCATGTCTTCTCATCTGTAAAATGGGCTTAAAGATGTACTTACATCACAGGATATGTTGAGGATTAAGTGAATTAATGCATGAGGATTAAGTGAATTTAGTAACTACTCAGTAACTTTTGTATGTTACTTTAAAATTTATTTCATTTTACTTTGTATCATAACCATCTCTTTGAATATCTGCCTACTCAGCCATACTGTAATCACCGACAAGATACAGATCTTAATTCTCTTTGTTTGCTTCTCAGAACTTGTATATTCAGTTCAGTTCAGTTGCTCCACTCAATCACGTCTAACTCTTTGCGACCCAATGAACAGCAGCACACCAGGCCTCCCTGTCCATCACCAACTCCCAGAGTCACCCAAACCCATGTCCCTTGAGTTGGTGATGCCATCCAACCATTTCATGCTCTGTCGTTCCCTTTTCCTCCTGCCCTCAAACTTTCCCAGCATCAGGGTCATTTCAAATGAGTCAGCTCTTCGCATCAGGTAGCCAAAGTATTGGAGTTTCAGCTTTAACAACAGTCCTTCCAATGAACACCCAGGACTGATCTCCTTTAGGATGGACTGGTTGGATCTCCTTGCAGTCCAAAGGACTCTCAAGAGTCTTCTCCAACACCACAGTTCAAAAGCATCAATTCTTTGGCTCTCAGCTTTCTTTATAGTCCAACTCTCACATCCATACTTGTATATTACTTTGGGGATAAATCCAAGACTGTTTTATGTAGGCATCTTCCAATTAATATTTGATATTGGAATCCTTGAAATCCCTCCTTCAAGGATAAAGTTGTATCTGATACTCTTTATTTCTTCCAAACAACAGAGACATAATATTCATAATTGATAAATTGCTCGGGCTTCCCTGTGGCTCAGCTCGTAAAGAATCCGCCTGCAATGTGGGAGACCTGGGTTCCATCCCTAGGTTGGGAAGATCCCCTGGAGAAGTGGATGACTACACACCCAGTATTCTGGTCAGGAGAATTCCATGAACTGTATAGTCCAGGGGGTAAGAAAGAGTTGGACACGACTGAGCGACTTTCAAATAGTATCTAACATAGGCTCAACACCCTCATGAAACGAGCAATGTAGCATCTTAGTCCAGGATTTTTATCCTATATTTTCCTTTATCCTCCCTTTTGTTATATACTCTCAGTTCCTGTAGCATCAATTAGTGGTTACAAGGACCACAACAGTGCCAAGTATGTACAAGGTCAACTATACAAGAATTACAAATTTAATCACAGAAACAAGTACTTTGAAGATAATAAAATATTAATTGGTACTTTACTAAGACTTTGCAAGAAACAAAGAAACACAGAGAATTAATAACTAAGCAGTGTTTCCAGGATGACAGAAAACAAAGGTATGAAAACAAGGTCCTTTAGGCCCTGAATGGAGACATTAAGAATTTGAAAGAATGGCACTCACTGATGCTCCATTTTCTTCAGAAATGAGAAATATCTTTTGCCAAAGCAAAGGTAATTACTCATGGTATCACCCTGCAATAAATAACATTGTCACAAGACTATTATTTTCCTGATTTTATATAAACTTATTTTGATGCTACTATTTTCTAGAGAAAGTTATCTATTCATATGTTGAATAATTCCATTAAATTACAGTTTCTAAACACCAACAATATAGTTTTCTAACTCTCTAGAAGAAATGCCTTTTCTAATTTCTTCCGTCATACTTTGCAGATATAAACTGTATTATTTTTAAAAATTCATTTATGTGTCTATTCCACAAAATATAACACATCATCAAGTAGGTTATATGCTAACATAGGCAGAAGTCCTATGTTAATTATTCTTGTAAGTGCCCTGTACAGTGCCTAGCACCTGACAGTCATTCAATACAAATTCAGCCTGCCAGGCTCTTATCTCCATGGAATTTTCCAGGCAATATACTAGAGTGGGTTGCTATTCCCTTCTCCAGGGTATCTTCCCAACTCTAGGATCAGACCTGGGTTTCCCGTATTACAGACAGATTTTTTACTGTCTGAGCCACCACAGAAGACCAGAAGTTAAAACTACTGTAGAGTAAAATCTACTCCAGATCCTAGAATACCTAAAAACGGACATTGACAAGATCTACAGTAAAGATAATGTTTGGAATTTAAGTTCCAGCATATTTAGAGGGTCTTAAACATGCTGAGCTTTTCACTCACCCATGCTAACAAATCATGATGATGTGATCACTAATCTAGAGACAGACATCCTGGAATGTGAAGTCAAGTGGGCCTTAGAAAGCATCACTATGAACAAAGCTAGTGGAGGTGATGGAATTCCAGTTGAGCTATTTCAAATCCTGAAAGATGATGCTGTGAAAGTGCTGCACTCAATCTGTCTGTGGTGTTGGAGAAGACTCTTGAGAGTCCCTTGGACTGCAAGGAGATCCAACCAGTCCATTCTGAAGGAGATCAGCCCTGGGATTTCTTTGGAAGGAATGATGCTAAAGCTGAAACTCCAGTACTTTGGCCACCTCATGAGAAGAGTTGACTCATTGGAAAAGACTCTGATGCTGGGAGGGATTGGGGCCAAGAGGAGAAGGGGACGACCGAGGATGAGATGGCTGGATGGCATCACGGACTCGATGGATGTGAGTCTGAGTGAACTCCGGGAGATGGTGATGGACAGGGAGGCCTGGCGTGCTGTGATTCATGGGGTCGCAAAGAGTCAGACACGACTGAGCGATTGAACTGAACTGAACTGAACTGATGCTAACAACAACAAAAAAGATTACAGAAGTTCAAGGTGATCATCCAGTAAAAAACATCCTGTTAGAAAAAGAATCAACATTCTCAGAGGAATATAAGTTAGCACAGGGTCCCTTTAATGTATATTATTCAACATGTTCAAAAGCAATCAAAAATTACTACATATGCACAGTAAGAGAAAAATGAGAACCATATTCAAGGGAAAATGCAGACCAAAAAGAAAAAGACTTGACCTCAGTTAAACCAGATGCTAGATTTAGCAGACATAATCTTAAACATACACATAGTGTTAAAATGCAGGCTAGACAACATAATGTTGAGGTTCTATCTTTAGAGTATTGAATAAAGAAAGAAAAATATTAAACAGAATTCCATATTTTGTCAAATATTTTTGAAATAAATATGAAATTAAAATATTTTCAAATTAATTTAAAAAGTGAACAGATTGTCAGTAGCAGACATGCACTATAAGATACACTAATGGATATTATTCTGAATGAAGGAAAATGATACTAAATGAAAAATTAGATCTAGAAGGCAAAAACTGAAAGAAAAAAAGCAAAACTTAAAAAGGTTTACAGAAATAAATTTTTAAAAAACCTAATCTCAGAACAGTACAGGGAATTCTTATATACCTTCTACCAAAAATATACATGTTATCATGTTATTAACACCTTTCATTAATCTGGTAAACTTGTTACAATTAATATTACTAATTTTGGACAATTAGCCATTATTGCTTTAAATGTTTCTTCAGCTCCTTTGTCTTTTTCTTTTCCACTGGATATTCCCATTCCTATTACTATTACATGTTTTTGTATTTGCTCATAGCTCTTAGATATTCTGTTCTTTTTAATTATTTTTTTCTCTTTGCATTTCAGTTTGATATGTTCCTATTGACAGTTACCATGTACATGTTCCTGTTTATGGTTACAGGTGTTTCTGCTTTATTTTAGTGAATGTCAGCTGTTATTCTATCCATTTAATTCACCTGTCTCTCAAGATTTCAGAGTGGTGGTTTGCCTGATGGCCTCAATTCCCTGATAGATCTAAGAAAAGTCATTAATTGTCAGTTCTGTGTTTTATTTTGTATGTGTCTGTGTGAGGTAAGAGTGACAACTTCCAGGCTCCTCATGCTTGCACATTAGTTCCCTAGACTTATCCATCCTATATAACTATTGCTTTGTACCATTTGACCAACATCTTCTCATTTCCCCCAAATCCCCAGCCCCTTGTAACCACTGTCACCAGGAAACAATTAGAAAGTTTCATATATTTTGTATACCTTCCCTGTGATTTAGCAATTCCATCCATAGGTTTAATGGAGAGAAATGTAAATTTCTTTTAAAAGAAATATTTGTACACAAATGTTACAGCAGCATTATTCATGATAGCAAGAAGTTAAAAACAATCCAATATCTATTAACAACTAATAAAGAAATATATGAATATTTGTTCAATGGAATAATACTTATCAATAAAGTATGTACAATCTGTGAAAATGTAGCAGATTAATCTTACAGATATAATTATAAGCAAAAGAATTAAAGATATCATCTGGTATGACTTCATTGTTTTGAAGTTTAAAATAGTATGCTAAACTATGGTGGTGGGAGAAGACAAGGGTGTGTGTGGGAAGGGGATAGACTATTAGACGCACAAAGAGACTTTTGGACTTTAGAGATGATGGAAACATTTTACACCTTGAGTATGGCATTCTTTACACAGGTGTGAATATTGGTAAAAACTCACTGAACTTTTTATTTATAATCTGTGCATTTTATTGAATGTAAGTTAACTTCATTAAAGTTGATCTAAAAAACAGATTTGTCCATATTTTGTCCTGAGTCTAGAGGAAAGCCTAGCATATAATAGGGTCTTGACAAATATTTGTCCAAAAAATGAGTGAATTAACAAGTGTACAAATGTATGAATGCTTAAGTAAATGAATATAAAACAATATATAATTTAGTTCTGGGATCAGCTGCATAGACAATAATTACTATAGACTGTCAATGAAGGAAGAGCTTGGTGAGAAAGTTTAGAGGGGACAGCAAAGTGATTTCAATTGGACCTGGAAAGACACATTGATTAGAAATAAGAAATGGCTCCCTTTTTGAGAAAAGAAGATCAGCATTTGAGAAATGGTATAAAGACAGGAATGAGTATGAGTATTCTTAGAATAATGAAGAGACAATTGCTGATTTGAAATTTCTCACTAGAATTAAAATAAATAATTTTAATCAGTTATAATAGTTTAATAGTTATAATCAGTAATTCTAACTAAGTATAAGGAATGGATTGAATTTATGAATGAAAGAAATCAGGAAAATCTGGTATAATCTATGATAGTATGATCGTAATCAGAACCAGGAGATAAGAGTTCAAATTACGATACCAGCATATGACATAATAAGAAATATATATTTAATCTCTGCCCATGGTCCTGAGAGGAATCTCCTAAAAATCTGGTAAATTTCTGAGTGATAGCAGTGCTAGGAGCATCTTTTCTTCTAATATTTGTTATTTGATCCCAGTTCCTGACCCTTGGAATTTCTGGAATGATAGGAGTGTCTTTGTATAAAATGAATGATTGCTGGAGGTTCCTAGATAACTTCAGGATAAGAGTATTGGAAAGACTTATTGCATGATCGAAGACTGGAATTTTCAACTCCACATGGACCTTTGATGAGAGGAAAGTGGTTGGAAATTGAGTTAATCACCAACGGTCAATGATTTCATCAACTATGGCTATGTAATGAAACCTCTGTAATGAAACCTATGTAATGAAACCTCTGCAAATCACAATGAAGGGGTTCAGAGAGCTTCCAGGTGGGTGAACACATGGAGGTGCTAGGGGGTGGCACACTCAAAAAGGACATGCAAGTTCCCTGTCCCTTCCTACTTACCTTACCCTATGTATCTATTTTATTTAGCTGTTCTGCATTGCATTCTTTACATTAAACCAGTAACTGTAATGTAAATTTTTTTCCTGAGTTCTGTGATCCACTCTATCAAATTATCAAACTTAATGAGGAAGCATGGGAATCTCCAACTTATAGCCAGTTGGTTGCAAATATGGGAGCCCAGATTTGTGACTGGCATCTGAAGAAGAGGCAATCCAGTGAGACTGAGCCCTTAACATGTGGGATCTCACACTAACTCTGGGTAGATGGCCCTAGAACTGAACTGAATTCTAGGATACCCAGCTGGTGTTGTATAATTGGTCAGTGTGGGGAAAACTTCACACATTAGGTGTCAGAAGTCTTGTGAGTAGAGAGAAATGATTTCCCATTTATAGAAGTAGGAATGATAATCAAGAAATAAATGAGAAGTTTATAGGAAATAGCACAAAAAGTTAAATTTAGTTCAATAAATATGCTTTGATAATTTTTTTTTCTTACCTCTGCTTCTACTACCCTAGTCCCCAGTCAGCAAGTCTTTCCCTAGCAGTAGTCTTCAACTTGATCTCCCAAGTTCAAGCCTTTTCCTCCTTCATCCCCCAGTTTCAATTCAGCTCACATAAAACACTCCAATTCCCTATTCAAAAGCTTCCAATGGCTTCCCAGCATGCTGACAAATTAAATCCAACCAACAAGAGCCTTCATGATCTTTGCCTAACTAACACTCCAGATTCACTTCCCATTACCATGCCTGTGCTCATCCTACTCAGATCTGCTCACTCTAGCAGTCTTGCTGTGAGGGGAATATATTGCTGCTCTCTATATTATGGTCTGTATCTAGCAAACTTTTATCTGAAACATTCATAAGGTTTGATTCATTGCTCCATTCAAAGTTCAATCCAAATGTCATTGTCCCAGGGAAGACTGATTTCATCACTCTATCAAAAAATAGGATCAAAATTATTTCTTTACTCTCTGTCCCCTTATTGTGCTTTATTTTACATCATCTACTTCATATCTTCAGGAAAGAATATTGCATAGCTATTTATTTGCTTGCTGATTATCTGACTCTTTCTCTGCATCTAGAATAGAAGCTCCATGAGAACAGGGCTCTTAATGATGACTCCCCACAGTCTTTTTTAAGTAAATGAACAGATCAGAAAAGTCCAACTCTAACTTCTACAAGCTATGTGAATTTGGGGAAGTTACTTAAATATTCTCTCAGAATCATCATTTCTTTAATGGAGATAAGACTACTGCTATCCAAGGTTTTATGGGGATTAAATTGAAGACTGTATTTAAAGAACCCAATGTAGTGCTAGCCCAGAGTAAACAATAAATAAATGGTAGTCCTGACAGATTAGATGTACCAAATATATTCCAGCACCTTAAAAGATGATAAACTATAAGTTCCTTCAATTTCTAATGTAGTTGGAAAGTATTCCCCATAATGCCAACGATTGTTCTTCTCAGAGTCCCATTTGTGTAGCCACTAAAGGCTCTGGGAAAACTGACATGAAAAATTATTAGCAAAGTTTCAGGGCATAAAACTTCATGTTCTCATTTGTTCCATTTTTAAAACAGACTCAGCTCACATGCTTTTCCTGTAGAACAACCATTTATAGTGCTCACTGATATTGTGATTCCTTCAGGCAAACTGACTATAAACTTGTTTAAGAGAGAATGAAAAAAAAAAAAGTCTCACCTTTCATTTCAGTTAAAGTTATTGGAGTTTTGGTTCAACAAGATTCCAAGTATATAAAAATTGAATCTGGAGTGAAGACATTTACAATGCAATTGGTGAATGGACCATAGAGGGATGAAACATCACATGACCTGGTGCACAACTGATGCTTCCCAGAGCAGATCATGCAGGGGAGTAAACATGTATCATCCACCACAACAGGAAAGTAAGTTCCCAGAACCATGCCACTGAACACTGACAAAATCTGTGCTCACTCTGTATTATGAAAACAATCTTTGGTTTTAGGAAACAGATTGGAAAACCGTGAGAAGGAAAGCCCGGTCTGTTGAAGCTTTATCATTTTAAGACATTTATCTCAGCACCAAGCAAGTCATGCCTGGTCTCTGGAAACTGATTTCATGTGGCCACAAATCCTACAGAGGAATTTTATGCAGAAATTCAGGTACTTCCCAACTAGTTTTACCATCACTATTCTAAATTGTTTCATATTACTAGTAGATGAATCTGACCAAAATGCACTATTTTTCCTGCCAGACCTTTCCACAGGCACTTATTAGGTTTCTCATTGCTTGTGATTTGAAGCTCAAATTTCTGAGGTTAAAATAGAAGGATATGAACATTTAGCTCTTGCTTATCTTTCTAACCTTATTTCCTACTATTCCCTTCAATATGCTCTTACTTCTTGATGAATATAAATTTCCAGTGGTGCTTTTTTATCCCTGGGCATTTCTTTTCTCATTTTTCGTTCTAGATGGCTCATTGAAAAAAAAAAAAAACATAACCCACCAGGATCCTCTGTCCATGGAATTCTCCAGGCAAGAAAACTGGAGTGGGTTGCCCTTCTCCACAGGATCTTCCCAACCCAGGGATCAAACTCAGGTCTCCCACATTGTAGGCAGATTTTTTTTCTTTTTACCATTTTGAGCTACCCAGGAAGCCCTAATGAGATAGCTCATCAGACTCTAAATTCTTAAATATCTTGAGAATCTCTTGGTTTTATCTTTGCATTTTATTTCTACCCTTTGTAACACTACATGTTTTACAGCTCATGCATTTTATTCATTCCATAAATTTCTACCAGCTGCCAGGTATCATGCTATGAACTGGAGCTACAATGTTGAAAGAAAAGATGGAATTTATTATTGATCTCATGGCAATTTTAGCTAATGGGTCTTTAGATATTAACTAAATAATGGTGCAAAAAATATTCTGTCATAACCATAACAGTGAGTGAGAGGAACAAAGGCTATGAGAGACTAAAATACTTAACTTGATCCAATCAAGAAGATTGGGAAGCCTTGCCTGAGGAAATGACAACTGAGATGATGTAATTTAAGGGATGACTTCAAGTTTGCTGGATAAAGAAGGTAGCAGAATGGAATAATACTGACTTGGAATGGAATAAGGCAAGAACAAGGGACTGATGGAGTGGAAAAAAGGAGTTGTGATATACAGAAAGATGAATTGGAAAATTAGGTAGTGGCCAGGCGATTGGTGGGCTCATAGGCGAGTGGTTCCCAAATGTTTTAGCCTCAGGAAAACTTTACTTTCTAAAGAGTTGGTGAGTACTTCAAAGAGCTTTTGTGCAGTATAGTTATCAATGCTGTCTTGTAAATTAAACTTAAGAAATTTTAAAAGATTAATTCATTCATTTCAAGTAACAAAAATATATCTATGATATGTTAACATGAATGATATTTTGAGTTAAAAAAACACTATGCTTATGTTTATGAAAGGAGAAAGGTGGGGAGGATAAATTAAGAGTTTGGGATTAATGTATACATAGTACTATATATAAAATAGATAATCAACAAGGATCTACTGTATAGCATGGAGAACACTCAATACTCTGTAATAACCTATGTGGGGAGATAATCTGAAAAAGAATAGATATAGGTATATGTATAACTAAGTCACTTTGCTGTACATCCGAAACTAACACAACATTGTAAATCAACTATATTTCAATATAAAATAAAATATATATATATATATAAAACAAAAAAGAATTAGAGAAGAGTGATTTTTTGTTTCTGTTTGTGCAAGTCCCTCTAATATTTGCCTTAATAGAAATAACTGGATTCTTACATCTGTTTCTACATTTACTCTGTTGAAATATTACAGGTCAGGTTGCCATGGAAAACACCAGTTCATTGAGGGAGAATGAGAGTGAAAAAATGGTAGTATTAATAAGAAAATAATTATCATCTTGTAGAATTCCTGATTAGATAACTATTTGTGATCCTGTGGACTGTAGCCTGCCAGGCTCCTATGTCCATAGGATTCTCCAGGCAAGAATCCTGGAGTGGGTTGCCATGCTCTCCTCCAGATCTTTCCCATGAAGGGATCAAACCCAAGTCTCTTACATATCCTGCACTGGCAGTCAGGTTCTTTACCACTAGTACTCTGAGAATGTTGATGTTTAGTCACCCAGTCGTGTCTGACTCTTTGTGACCCCATGGACTACATCACACCAGGCCACCATGTCCCTCACCATCTCCTGAAGTTTACCCAAGTTCACGTCCATTGCACTGTTGATGCCATCCAGCCATCTCATCCTCTGATGCCCTCTTCTCCTTCTACCCTCAATTTTTCCCAGAATCGGGGACTTTTCCAATGAGTTGACTGTTCACATCAGATGACCAAAATACTAGAGCTTCAGCTTCAGCATCAGTCCTTCCAACAAGTATTCAGGGTTGATTTCCTTTAAGATTGACTGGTATGATCTCCTTGCTGTACAAGGGACTTTCAGGAGTCTTCTCTAGCACCACAGTTTGAAAGCATCAATTCTTTGGCATTTTGCATTCTTTACAGTCCAGCTCTCACAAGCATATATGACCACTGGGAAGACCACAGCCTTGACTATATGGACCTTTATCGGCAGAATAATGGTTCTGATTTTCAACACATTGTCGAGGTTTCTCATAGCTTTCCTGCCAAGAAGCAATCATTTTCTGATTTCATGGCTTCAGTCACCATCTGCAGTGATTTTAAAGCCCAAAAGGAGGAAATCTGCCACAGATTCCACCTTTTCTCCTTCTGTTTGCCATGAAGTAATGAGACTGGATGTCATGATCCTAGTTTTATATATATATTTATTTAGTCTTAAGCTGGCTCTTTCACTCTCCTCCTTCACCCTCATCAAGAGGTTCTTTAGTTCCTCTTCCCTTCCTTGCTGGGAGCCAGCACGGGAGATCCAACCCATGACAAGGTCATGCGGAGAGACCTGATGGGCAAAGTGGGTCTCAAGGGGTCCTCTGTCTGAGCATCTACCCCAAAACCAAAATCTGTCTGTTTACTGTCTGCTATACTATACTTTTCTGACATTACCACCTTTCTCTGGAAAGAGTTAACTCAGAGCTCCAGTTAACAGTCTCCTGCATATAAAAAGAATGTCTCAGTCTGAACCCTTTTGATGGCTTTCTAACTTACATGACCGGTCTACCCGGACTTTTATAACTTGTGAACTGTTTACAGCCCCCTAACCCCGAGAGGCACGAAGCTTAAGACATCTTAAAGATATAGAGCTTTTAGAGTTAAGAATTAGTTTGGTGAAGACTTTGTTCAGTTAATGTTTTCCATCAGGCCTCCATATCCTTTACCTTTTAGGTACCTGGGAGGATATTAATCAATGTAAACGGGATGCAGAAATAGGAATATAGTAGTTTTGATGTTAGCAATACTAGGCTTTTGAGTTAATGAATTTTCTCTTTGTTATAAATCACTGTACTTCTCTTTCTTCGTTATAAAGCGTTGTGTCCTTGCTATGTAAGAATGTAACTTTATTTAGTGCTTTCTGAGAGTGGCACCGGACTTTGGGAAGAGCAGCACTATTATCCTTATCAGAAAAGGGTTGTAAAATGTTAATTGGCCTTCTGGCCAGAAGGTGATGTAAATCACCTAAGACTTGTGTATAAACTAGGTATGCAGAGAAAAAGCCTGGTCTTGATAAGAGTAAGGGCTGCTGACGCTGCATAATTTTGTATTATCCATTGATCTCTATGTACAATCAAAAGTATAAAAGGCCTTTCCGGACAACAGAGGATGGGCTAGTCACTGGAAAGACTGGTTTCTCCCGTGTCAAATCTCTCTTTTTCTCCCTCTCCCTCCCTCTTCTTTTCAGGCTGAATTCCCATCTGGGGCATGGAGGCTCTCCGAATCTACTTACTTGCCCTGGCTTCTAAGACCCACACAAGAGGGAGCCCAAGATGGGGCACCCTCCGCTATTCAAGTGGGCACCGGTGGCCTAACGTAGATGGTGCAAGTTCCTTGTCTTGGAACTTTATTAGTTCTCCACGTAAACCAAGTTATTCAGCCTCTTTTCTCCACTAAATTTTCCTACTATTCTATTTCTTCCTAATCTCTTTTTATACTTCTAAATAAGTAAGTTTTTCCTCACCACACTGTCCCCCCTTTGAATTACCCTGGATCCACCAGGGCAGGACCCCGGCACTTCCTGCCACTAGAGTGATATTATCTGCATATCTGAGATTGTTAATGTTTCTCCTGTCTGTCTTGATTCCAGCTTGTAACTCTTCCAGTGCAGCATTTCTCATGACGTGCTCAGTGTATAGGTTAAACAAACAGGATGACAGCAGACAGCCCTGTTGTACTCCTTTCTCAAGCTTGAACCAATCAATCATTCCATACAGGGTTCTAATTGTTGCTTCTTGACCCACATATAGGTTTCCTGAAAGGCAGGTAAGATGGTCTGGCATTTCCATATCTTTAAGAGCTTTCCACAGTTTTTTATGATCCAGAGAGTCAAAGGCTTTAGTGTAGTCAATGGAACAGAGGTAGATGTTTTTTCTGGAATCTCCTTGCTTTCTCTATGATCTAGTGAATGTTGGCAATTTGATCTCTGGTTCCTCTGCCTTTTCTAAGGTATTACACATACTTTGCCACCCTGTTGACTGTAGCCTACCGGGCTCCTCCATCTATGGGATTTTCCAGGCAAGAATACTGGACTGGGTTGCCATTTCCTTTGCCAGGAGAACTTCCTGACCCAGGGATCGAACCTGGGTCTCCCGCATTGTAGGCAGATGCTTTACTGTCTGAGCCACAAGGGAAGTCCACCTCAGAGAATAAGTATGTATAAATGCATATGCCAAGTAGCTTTAGTCATGTCCAACTCTTTGCAACCCTATGGACTGTAGCCCACCAGGGTCCTTTGTCTATGGGATTCTTCAGGCAAGAAGGCTGGAGTGGGTTACCATGCCCTATTCCAGGGGATCTTCCCAACCAGGGACTGAACCTACATCTCTTACATCTAACCTGCATTGGCAGGCAGGTCCTTTACCACTAGCACCATCTGGGAAGCCCATGTACATATGTAATTACAAAACAATACAGTTATTGTGATGTTTTTCTTAGTCTTTTTTTTTCCCCCTATTGATTGAAGCAAAGGTGCAAGGTTTTTAAACTCTCTTAGAGACAATAAGGTATTGAAAAGGCAATGAAAAATACATCTCCCATAATTAAAAGAAATTATGAGAGGCATAGATCTCATACTAGATGAAGTTACAGGATCATTTATTTAGGTCCATCAGAAGTATCTACATACTAGAGAAACCTAGATATTCTACAACAAAATAAGTAAGCAGGAACAGAAAATTTGAAGGACTTTTACTGCTTGTACTTTTGATTTTGGTTAATAAAAAACTAAGCAGGCAAACTAGGCCAAACAGAGTGTTGGCAGTATCCATGGCAAGAAATGAAGGCAGTTATTAAAAGAAGTTACAAGTATTTGTCACCAACTTGCTTAGGAAGTATTCCAGATGGCTTCTTCAAATTTTATTTGGGACAAATCAATGACACTGAAAGAAAATCAGTTAATTTAAATTATAATTGATGAAATAACATGTATACAAAATATATTATTTTATTCCTATTTACTTTTATTTTCTTATACCTGCCTCAAGTTACTTTGCTAATCTCTCTTAAGAAAGGATTCATTTTTTGTTGAAAAACATTTTGTGGAAAAAAGGTTATTCGTTCATTTATAAATGCTTTGTTGAGTCTTTCTACATATGATACAATATACTAGCTAATTATTAAATTGAAAGCAACTCAAATATGGTGTAAATTTATCCACTGTTTGATCTCCTTAGAAAGAAATAATGAAGGTAACCCATTCATAGGGTTAATACAGATGTATCACCTAGGATACTGTTAATATTTGCAATATCAGAATTTAAACAGAAATAATATCAGTATGTATGTCAGAGATATGCCTCAATGTACACCCCTGAAATATTGCTATGGATCATGGAATGTAAATTTTACCAGGTCACACTAACAATCAACTGCACAGACTTATCCCACATCTGTGACCTTGTAGCACAGCATATGTTACAGAGCCAAGAATGTGTGAGGAATACAAAAATGCATGTAGATTCTATCAACCAAAAGAGAACAATATTTATGAAGTTGAACCCTTAAAAATTTTAGTCCAAATTTGACTGTGACCTTGCTGTTGACATTCAATTGCTGAGTCTGTCTAACTCTTTGTGACTCAATGGAATGCAGTATGCCAGGCTACTCTGTCCTCCACCATCTCCAGGAGTTTGCTCAAATTCATGTCCATTGTGTCAGTGATGCTATCTAACCATTTCATCCTCTTCTGCCTCCTTCACCTTTTATCTTCAATCTCTCCCAGCATCAGGGTCTTTTCCAAAGGGTTGGTTCTTTGCATCAGGTGGCCAAAGTACTGGAACTTCAGCTTCAGCATCACTCCTTCTATGAATATTCAGGGTAGATTTCCTTTAGAATTGACTGGTTTGATCTACTTGCAGTCCACAGGACTCTCAATAGTCTTCTCTAGCATGACAACTCAAAGCATCAGTTCTTCAGTGCATACCCTTCTTGATGGTCCAACTCTCACATCCCTACATGACTACTGGAAAAAACCATAGCTTTGATTAGACAGATCTTTGTCAGCAAAGTAATGTCTCTGCATTTAATATGCTGTCTAGGTTGGTCACTGCTTTCCTTCTAAGGGGAAAGCTTCTTCTAATTTCATGACTCCAGCCGCTCTCCACAGTGATTTTGGAGACCAAGAAAATAAAGTCATTGCTTCCACTTTTTCCCCTTCTATTTTCCATTCTGAAGTGATGGGATCAGATGCTATGTTCTTCATTTTTTGAATGTTGAGTTTTAAGCTAGTTTTTTTATTCTCCTCTTTCACCCTCATCAAGAGACTCTTTAGTTCTTCTTCACTTTCTGCCATTAGAGTGGTATCGTCTGCATATCTGAGACTGTTGATAGTTCACAGACAATCTTGATTCCAGCTTGTGATTCATCCAGATTGCATTTCACATGATGTACTCTGCATATAAGTTAAATAAGCAACGTGATAATATATAGCCTTGCCATACTCCCTTCCCAGTTTGGAACCAGTCATTTTTTCCATGTCAGTTTCTAATGGTTGCCTCTGTGACCCAGTGAAAATGAAATCATTAAAGCCTCAGCCTAGTACGTATATGTGGACAACAAATAATGGTATGTAATAAAGAGAGTAATGCAACACATACAAAATGCTACTGGAGCAAAATGTGAGGGTTAAAATAATGACTTAGAAAGAGAGAACCCAAAAAGGAAATGCTTGAACTATATTCTAAACACTGAAGAGACATTTGTCAAGAGAAGAAAAATAAACAATGCTTGCCAGGTGGAGAGAAAAAAAAATCTTCAAAGGCACAGTTGAATAGAAGAGCATCATATATTTGTGAACCAACAATGACTTAACCTTGATAAAGAAGGATATTTCAATTGGGACTGGAAGAGCATGACCCTAGTGGAAGGCTGAGTAAAAAATGTCTGATGGTAAAGGTCCTCATGTATCATACAAATGGGTGTGGGCTTTACACTATGTATGTGCAAGGAAAAGATTTTAATATTGAGTCCCTGTTTTTAATATTATTTTGAAAATGAATACAAGTGAACAAGGAATGGGGTACCCATGCCATGCTTCTAGTCCCCTCGAGCCCAGGGGGAATAGAGAGGAAAAGGGAGCTGAGAGTCAGGAGATGCTGATGAGGTAGAGTTGAGTTGCCCCGTCCCTCAGACACACTCACAGACCCTACCAGCTACCTTCCTATGGGAGAAGAGTAGAGGCTTCTCTCCCACACTCTAACTTGAGTTTCTCTCTACCCTTCAATAGTACCTCCCTCTTACTGGTCACCATGAGCTTCTCTTCTTCCATTTGTCCTTTATAAGTTGCTTGGCAAAAGTCCCACCTTAAGCCATTTCTTACTCTACACACTTTCTGTGAGTTCATATCCTCTCTTACAGCTTAAAAAAAAAAAAAAAAAAAAAACTCATGCCAATGACTTCCCAAACATATCTCTCTAATAGTTTGATATGTTAGCTGAGATTCTAGCTGGGCTTTCCTACTTGACTGTCTCAGACATCTCCAACTCAGAATGCTAAAACTGTCATATTAGAAAAGATTCAAAGGATCATCCCTTCCTATGTCCACATTTTAAAAAGAAAAAACAAAACCCAGGGATATTCATTGCTCTCCTCAAGTATGTCTTCATTATCTGAAATCGGAACAGAATGCAATGCACTCATATATTTTTTTAATTTCCTCCATTATTTAATTTGACATATGCATTGGCTCCAGTGAGGGTCTATGCTGTGGGGATAGCACTAAACTAGGTACTTGACCAAGACACTTCAGACAGCTTATAATCGAGTGAAAAGATAATGTGTACTGCAATACATGGTGAACGATGAATGCTCCATAAGAGCTATAAAGAAAGAGTTATATGGATTGAAACAAAGGTCAGTTTGCATTTTGTTTCCATTTTTAAATATTTAATACGCATTTATATGTTTCTCACATAAATTTAGCTACTCCAACAACAGTTACTTTTACATATCAAGCATACAGTTGACAAACACATATTCCCTTTCCAAAAGAAAGCCACACATTAACTTTAGGATCATAGCTGGAGTTTTGTGTATTTTTTCCCCAAAAAGAGCACAGAGATATTAACTTCTCTGAGACTGGGGAAATTCTGGGGTGGAGATAGATACAGAGAGTAAAAAAGCAATTCAAGCCCAGAGCAGCTGGTGTGTTGCAAAAATTGCACAATAGATCATCAAACAAGTTGCCTGGACTGCTTCTCATACTGCTGCAACACTTCAACGTAGCCTGAGATTCAGAAAACAACCTGTTTGTTTATTTCAACTGCAATAGCCATGAGACAGCCCCGGTCATGGACCTGTGGTATCCATAGTAGTTCTTTCTGTCTTCTCTTAGACTTCTCTAGGTTCAGAACTCATTAAGAAAGCAAAGAGATATATAGAGCTCAGTAAAGTGAAATGCATATCACTAGAAATCTTTTCAATTGCAGTCTGTAGAGAGAATACCTATTAGAAAAGATGTTACTGCATGAGATCCCTAAAGTCCTCTTATGGACTGTGAGCGATGATAATGAGGAACAAGAGTTCAGCAAGATCCACTGAGAATCTAAATTTTAATAGGAGTCTGATTGGCATTTTCCTAAGTTATACCCTCTGGTTCAGAAAAAGGAGGAAAATTATGACAGTGAAAAATCAACAGCAACCCTCCCAGGATCCTCCAGAGCTCTTGTACCTGCAAAATTCAAAGCAGAAGAAAATGATCACAGATTCATTTCAGGGCGGTAGGAGAGCTATGGGGAAAAAATACCTTGAGTCTTAGTGAAAAGACTGGAAAACAAGCTTCAGAGGGGAAACTATAGGCAAGACTTCTGAAAAATTATCCTTCATGAAATCAATATATGTAACATCTATATACAAAGACATCATAAAATGTAAGACTAAAGAATCTAGAGACAGCATAGTTTTCAAGCCTTATTAAGAATTTGAATAATGGGGATAACTTATTAAAATGCAGCTTCTAATTTGGTAGATCTGGGGAGGTGTGCCTGGGATTAGACACTTTTAACAAGCTTTCAAGTGATGATGCATGTCCCACAAACCCATGGGCCACACTATGAATAGCAAACAAGAGGAAAGTTCATTAAATTAGAAGTCAGAATACCTGGATTGCACTCTTCGCCCCTCTCCCCTAGCCACACACACAGTCACCTACTTATAAACTTCATAATCTGTAGCCAAAAACTCAATCTCTCTGAGCCTCCATTCTTATAAAATGGGATACTAATCATATGCCTGAAATACAGCCTCATTGAAAATAATGAATAAGAAAATACTTTAATTATAAAGCAATATATAAATAAAAGTTAGTTATTAGAAGAAACAAAAATATGAAAATACAAGTTCTCTCAAAACAAAAGACACCTAGGGTAATGATATACTATACTAGAAAGGTTTTGTTTCTGTAGAAAACTGAAATAAATTGCATTCCATCTCTGGAGACAGCAGCTCTAAGCACCCACAGCAGCAGTTCTCAAACTCTGCTGCCCATTAAAATCACTCAAAAAGCTTTTTAAAAATATATCTGCCTGGTCACTTTCCATCTTGTCTCACAATTCTGACTCAATTGGTCTAACAGGGGACCCAGACACTATGAATTATTTTTTAATTCAAGTAATTTTAATATGTAATCAGTGTTGAGAACCACCGGCCCTTGACACAGATGATCATTGAGGAAAACTGGCTGGGAAAGTGAGAGAAAATTGACCAGGTGACTGCAGAAAAAGAAAAGGTCTGGATGAGTACCCATCAGTGTGTACCTCCCCACTGAAGGAAAACTGATTTCTGCACTGAGAAAATATTCAAAGAAAAATAGGAGCAGCTGGTGAAAGTGATAATAAGGCTTATTTCTCCTATGGATAGGAGAATCAAATGAGATAATGCCTGTGAAGGTACTTGAATGTCTGTGAAGTGCCATAAAAATATGTAGTGTTTTCATGAACAGATTCATCAAATAACTCTTAAGCCTAAGCAAGTAAGATACAATAAAGAGAACTTCTTTAAGTCAGTCTCCTTCTGAATCCATCTAATACAATGTTTTGGAAACTGATAAAAATTTACAAAGGTATATGTGTGGTATAAGCTAAATAGAATCTCCAATTATTATCTGCATTTTTGTTGCTATTCTTGTTCTTGACCTTAAAGATTACTTAATTTATCAAATTAAAAAACTGTACTCTTGAAATTTCAGTTTTGAAACAAAAACAAGTTTTAGGATGTCTCTTAAAAATTTAAGTGACTGGCAAGCAAAATTGAAACAAAAAAAAAAATTTAGAAACAAGCAGATATGTCACAAGAGGGTTCCCTCTTCTCCACACCCTCTCCAGCATTTATTTTTTTGTAGATTTTTTGATGATGGCTATTAAAAAAAAATAGAAAAAAGCAAGAGAAAAATTAAAGTGACTAGAAAGCCAAAATTAAAAAAAATAGAAACAAGATAAATTTACATAATAAGTGGTTATCAAAAATAAAAATCCAATAGAAAAAAAAGCACCTACCCAAAAGAAGGTGGTAAATAGTTGACACAGCATTCTTTAGTCTCCACCATGGCATACAAAAAAATCATAGCCCTTTGTCATAAGTATCTAGGAAACCATGGCAGGCTGTGACCCATAGAAAATAATATTTAATGGAAAGTCCTTCAGGGTTGTCAGGGACTTTGAAGCTTGGCAAAAGTAACAGCGTTGAAACACAAATCAGCTAGTAGGGAAAATAGCCCTGGGGAAAAAGCAAAACTCAAAAAATGTAGAACTATGAAATACACGTTCGTAAAATTCCCTGTGTGTTTTCTTTCTTGTTTTTGGAATTCAAGGACATTTGTTTGGTGGCGCGGAATAAATTACAAACAGCTAATACTTAATGTGGAGTAGGAAAGGACAACCCACTTCAGTATTCTTGCCTGGAAAATTCCATGGACAGAGGAGCCTGGCAGGCTACAGGTCATGTGGTCACAGAGTCAGACATGACTTTGCACTTGAGCACAGCACAATACTTATTGAGAACTCTGTGTTACACATGGTCTTTTCATATTACATTAATTCTTTAAATTATTGCAATAGCTATAATTATTAATTATAATTATTATAATTATTATATTATAATAATTATAAATATAATTATTAATAATTATAATAAATAATGATAGCTATTATTATTATCATTATCATTATTTTACAGGTAAGGAAGCTAGGGCAAAATCAAACACTTGTTCAGTATGCCAGGGTTAGAACCTAGACAGCTTAATCCAAGAGATTATACTACATTATACTGACTCTAACTTGATAAGAATTTATACCCAGATGAACCTATATTGCTACTGCTAAGTCACTTCAGTCGTGTCCGACTCTGTGTGACCCCACAGACGGCAGCCCATTGGGCTCCACCTCCCTGGGATTCTCCAGGCAAGAACACTGGAGTGGGTTGCCATTTCCTTCTCCAGTGAATGAAAGTGAAAAGTGAAAGTGAAGTCGCTCAGTCATGTCTGACTCAGCGACCCCATGGACTGCAGCCCACCAGGCTCCTCCGTCCATGGGAGTTTCCAGGCAAGAGTACTGGAGTGGGATGCCATTGCCTTCTCCGGAACCTATATTAACCAGTGAAATATAAAGGACTTGTTTATGGGAAGGACTTGTTCTGATTTAATGAAGTTGACCCCAACATGCTATTAGTTGATGCTCTCTTTATTTCTTGCTCTTAGTTCAAGCTGTACCATCTACAAGTAGAACACTTTTCCCAGTGAAGTTAATTTTTATATATCTATTTCTCCTCATTAGACTACAAAATATTATCATAGATGATCAGATTATGAATGCCACTTTTCTAAGAACTGTGTCCTATTCATTTTTGTATCAGCAGCATCGGACAGAATATAAATTTGAAGAACATTCAGTATTGAATGGACCATGCAAGAGCAGGTAGCTAACTAAATGAGGCTAAAGAAATCGTAAACTGATTAAAGTTAAGAGCAAAGATTTAGAATTAAGCATTAGCCCAAAACATGATAAATTACTTGGTAAGGACAGTGTAAAGACAAATTAGAAAAGGACCAAGGTAAAGGTATACGTTTACAGAGTTTGGCTGACTTATCTTAACCCCAGTATTTAGAAGGAAATATTTTGAATAAAGTATTTTTAATTTAAAAAAATCATATATATCTTAAAAATCTCTGGAAAATGAAGAGAATAAAGGAAGAACAAAAGTAAAGAAGGCCAAATAAAATAGAAAGAGCCTTATGGTTCATTTATGCATTCTTCAATATTTATTGACTGTGTATCAGCTGTTTCTCTAGGTTTTGAATAAAACAGTTATCCATATAAAAAGATAGAAGATTTCTCTGTTCAAGGATCTTATGTACCAATAAGGAGGAAAATAATAAGACAAATATAACAAAGGCATTGAGGCAGTGGTTAAGCGCCATGAAGTCAAAAGAAAGCTGCATGAAGATAATGCAATAAGGTAAGATTGCAGAGAAGAGTATAGACACGTGGAGTGTTAAAGGACAGTCCTACAAAGAAAGTGGCATTGAGCAAAGACTTGTAGGGTGAGAAGAAAATGACCAGATGAAAATCTGTGACAGTAGTTTTGGCAAAAAAAAAAATGGCAAATACAAAGGCCCTGAGGCAGGAACAAGCATGTGCCTGTCTTTGAAAGCTTTGATACCTTTGAAGAAGAGGAAAGGCCTCTGTAGCTGAACACAGACGAGTGTTCAGAGCAATCCAAACAAAGGGCTTTCGGAAACCAAAGAAGGTGGGTCACGTCAGTTACTGATGAAACATAGAAAATGGGTGGAGCTAAGGTTTATAGTAGGCTAACTAAGATATCACTGATGCTTTTAAGAGTGCAATTTTAGTAGAACAATTAGGAAGGCCGGCTTCTAATTTGAGGGACTCCCAATAAATGAGTTAAGTGACAAGAAAATGAAGACATCCATGGCTTTTTGCAGATAAAGAAAGAAGAGAGACTGGAGTCCATTGAAATGCAATCAAGAGAGATCGCCAATCAAGATCACAAAGGATTTAGAGGATATGATTCAAGACATAAAAAGAAACCATATTCAGAAGGAGAGCAGTTTTTGTATTGTAAAGAAAGGGGGGAGTAATAAAAATAAATATATAAATAAAATATAAATATATTTTATATACCTAAAATATAAATTAAAATAATAAAAATACAGTAACTGAAAACTGTGAGGTGGGAAGGAAAAATCAGAGGTAGCTCGTGGCTTCCAGTATTTTATTTTCCTCCACTAAAGCAGATGGTAAAGTCATCTCCAAATCTTTAAAATGAAAGTGTTTGGGGTGGATGTTAGGAGCTGAACTGTCTCTAAACAATGTCTAGCTAGATAAGTTTTGATAAACAGAAACAGTTTAAAGAACTACCCATGATTACTTGTCAAATGTTTCCATGAAGTCCTAAACTAATAGAGTTTTTGAAAGATGATGGGAAAACCAGACCACCTAACCTGCCTCTTGAGAAATCTGTATGCAGGTCAGGAAGCAACAGTTAGAACTGGACATGGAACAACAGACTGGTTCCAAATAGGAAAAGGAGGACGTCAAGGCTGTATATTGTCACCCTGCTTGTTTAACTTCTATGCAGAGTACATCATGAGAAACGCTGGACTGGAAGAAACACAAGCTGGAATCAAGATTGCTGGGACAAATATCAATAACCTCAGATATGCAGATGACACCACCCTTATGGCAGAAAGTGAAGAGGAGCTAAAAAGCCTCTTGATGAAAGTGAAAGAGAGTGAAAATGTTGGCTTAAAGCTCAACATTCAGAAAACGAAGATCATGGCATCCGGTCCCATCACTTCATGGCAAATAGATGGGGAAACAGTGGAAACAGTGTCAGACTTTATTTTTTGGGGCTCCAAAATCACTGCAGATGGTGACTGCAGCCATGAAATTAGAAGACGCTTACTTCTTGGAAGAAAAGTTATGTCCAACCTAGATAGCATTTTCAAAAGCAGAGACATTACTTTGCCGACTAAGGTCCGTCTTAGATGGTGATGGACAGGGAGGCCTGGCGTGCTGCAATTCATGGGGTCGCAAAGAGTCGGACACGACTGAGCGACTGAACTGACCTGTGTTATAAAATTATTCTGATTTCTGCCTACAAAAAGAAATAACCATTTTTCAAGTACTTAGTATGTGCTAGGCAATGTGTTAGGCACTTCACATGACAGTTTTCATAAGAACTCTATGAAATAAACATAACTTATCCTCATTTTACTGATAAAAGAAAACAGGCTTGAAGAATTTAAACATTTAACCCATAAGCTCAGAATAGCTGGTGAGAGAGTAGAGTTTTGAATGCCAATTGCCTTCTTTCACAGCTTATCCACATTTATCTACCTCAGGTGTCTCCCTAATGCCATGGACTAGAACATCCCAGCTAATTCAGATTTTGTTTTTAAATTTTTATCTATGTTCCACACTACTATATGCAAATGGATAACTTATAAGAACTTGCTGTATAGCACAGGGAACTGTACTCAATACTCTGTAATGACCTATAAGGGAAAAGAATATTTAAAAAATAAAGTGTATATATATATATATATATATATATATATGAAATTGAAGTCAGTCATGTCTGACTCTGTGTGACCCTAGAGACTGTAGCCTGCCATTCTCCTCTGTCCATGGTATTTTCCAAGCAAAAATACTGGACTGGGTTGCCATTTTCTTCTCCAAAGGATCTTCCTGACCCAGGGATTGAACTCAGATCTCCCTCATTGCAGGCAGGCTCTCTACTGCCTGAGTCACGAGGGGATCTCGTGTGTGTGTGTGTGTGTGTGTGTGTGTGTGTGTGTATGTGTGTGTATATATATATATATATATAAAATCAATACTGATTTACTTGCTCTACACCTGAAACTAACACTGTAAATCAACTATACTCCAATAAAAATTTCTTTTAAAAATTTTATCTATGTTAAGAATGTAAAACTCAGTTTTCTTATATTTGATTATATAGTAAAACTATATCAAGTCCATAAGTTAGGGCAGTCTTCTGGATTTAATATCTAACATTTAGTACAATTAATTTTAGACACATTCAATAATAAAGACTATAAATAGCACCAA
Source organism: Cephalophus harveyi (assembly GCA_006410635.1). Lineage (NCBI taxonomy): Eukaryota > Metazoa > Chordata > Mammalia > Artiodactyla > Bovidae > Cephalophus > Cephalophus harveyi. The sequence continues at coordinate 84,986 of SJYT01065422.1, read as the reverse complement.
GACATCTTCAAGCTTAACTATTTTAACCTCAAAAATGCATGACTCTCTTACAACTTAAAGTTTACCATGTATACATGTTCTTTACTTCTAGAATTAAAGAAAATCCCAACTGGCTACTATAGTTAATCCTTTGCCTTGCATAAAAAGAAAAGAACAAGCTTCTATTTCAAATAAACTTGTAGTGGTATGTGCCATTCAGATAAGTTGATTCAGCTGCAAGTTTGAATAACCTTTCAGTAACTGACATAATAAAAGTAAAGTAAGAGATATGCATAGTTGCTGAAAAAACAAATAGCACAATTGAGGAATAAAACCTAATGATCTTTATATCAAAGTGGTTTTGAAAATTCTTGGCAGGGAATTTGCTGTTGGAGCTATGGTTTTCATCCTGAAATCCAATATTCTTCCGTTTTACTTTGATAATTTAAAAGTCCTAAATGAGGGTTTGGATAAGGATGGTTGTGGAGAATCAGAGAATGAAGTGGGTATAAAGAGAAAAAGATTGAGGAACTGCTGAGACCAGAAATAAACATTTACATTTCAAGTGGAAATTGAGCGAGGTAAACCCCACTGGAGACAGTACGCTGCACACAAAAGTGAAGAGCAGAAGCGGCTAATGGACAGAATGACTCACCTGATGTATTTTCCCAGCAAACGGAATTTCTGAATCAAGCATGTTTTGTTATGAGTGTCAAGAGAAGACAAAAACCGTCTAAATCCAACAAAGGAAATCATTGATTGAAAATGAATAGATGACAACTTATTGATAATGAGCCCCAGAACAATTCAGCCTCAAAAATATTTGTATGTATATACTAAATGTGCCTCAGCTCCTTAGGGAATATCATGCCCAAAGATTCATCTCAGGATTTTATCATTAGCAAATTCCCTTTAATTAGAATGACTTTTATTCGGTACTGAGGTCACATTTATAAAAGTTTATTCTCCATAGGGGAAAAAATTGTCTTGAGGGGCTACTCCTAGTATTCAGTCATGTGTTTGGAAGTTTTGCTTGCATCTCATATTCAACTCAGCAGCTTCCAGGTGTGTCACGTGGCTTTGGTTTTATCTATCCTTGTTAACCAAGGGCATTTGGGCAAACTAAATCTCAATCTACTATAACTGAGAGAAATTAGGGTTTTCGTCATATAGCTCAATGGTAAAGAATCCTCCAGCTAAGCAGGAGATACAGGTTCAATCCCTGGATCAGAAAGATCTCCTGGAGTAGGAAAGGGCAACCCACTCCAGTATTCTTGCCTGGGAAATCTCAAGGACAGAAGGGATTGGTGGGCCACAGCCCATGGGGTCACAAAAGAGTCAGACACAATTTAGCGACTAAATAACAACAAAAGAAAAGGTCTTTATAGTACTGATGAGTTTAAAGTTAATTTGAGACAGTGCATAATTTTCATGGTTTCAGATGAATGCTACCTCATGCTTCATCTGCTGCTGCTGTTGTTAAGTCGCTGCAGTCGTGTCCAACTCTGTGCGACCCCATAGACAGGCTCCCCCATCTCTGGGATTCTCCAAGCAAGAACACTAGAGTGGGCTGCCATTTCCTTCTCTAGTGCATGAAAGTGAAAAGTGAAAGTGAAGCATGCTTCATCGAGACCTTTACAATATGATGAAGGTTTTCAGACTTTGTTAAACACAATATGTGTGAATTCAAGTCACATCTTTCTCCTTTTCATCCTTTTATCTATCAGTCTTGATTTAAAAAAAAAAAAAATTATTTTCCAAAGGGCAATGGAGGGGGTATGTAGGAAAGCAAATCACAAAAGAAAGAACACTTAAGTAGGGATAGTTACTCTAACTTCCCTTGTGGCTCAGATGGTAAACCGTCTGCCTACAATGCGGGAGACCCAGGTTTGATCCCTGGGTCCAGAAGATCCTCTGGAGAAGGAAATGGCAACTGACTCCAGTATTCCTGCCTGGAAAATCCCATGGACGGAGGAGCATGGTAGGCTACAGTCCATGGGGTCGCAGAGTAGGATACAACTGAGCAACTTCACTTTCACTTTCACTCTAACAGAAGAGAAAAGTTCCACGGTTTGTGCTAAGATTGCTTATGCTGTCGTGTTTAATTCCATTGTAAAATACATATCAATGCATCCCATAAGCCCAGTATATTAATGAAGTAGTCAGACAAGCACCAAGGAAGGAAGGAACAAAGGAAATGCTTCTTCATTGTTGTCTAAAAAGTAAGATAAACAGTCAAGCAAACTGCAGCTTCTGCTGCAGATACTCACTTTCCTATCCCCTTTCGTTCAGTTCAGTTCAGTTCAATTGCTCGGTAGTCTAAATTTAACTGCAGGCAGAACATTTTAATTTCTCCATATTAGTCAATTTCTTGGAGAAGGAAATGGCAACCCACTCCAGTATTCTTGCCTGGAGAATCCCAAGGACAGGGGAGCCTGGTGGGCCACCATCTATGGGGTTGCACAGAGTTGGACACGACTGAAGCGACTTAGCAGTCAATTTCTATTTACTATCCCAAATCTTAGGGATACAAAATTCTCTGCAGGGAATTCATTGTTAGAAGAGGATTGCTAGCATTCACTCCTAGTTATCTAGACTACAGGCAGTGGCAGTTAAGATCAAGGACCCTCTCCCCTCCCAGCAGGAGGGGGCCACATCCAACCAAACTCAGCTTCCTAAGGCCCCAAAGCCTTCCATGCTGCAGTGTAGCTGGCTTTCTCGACAACTTTTTAAACAACTGACACCTAACCCAAACTTTTCAGTGCCCAATAATCAGATAATTTTCATTCACAAAACTATTCTTATGCCATATAAGAGAATGCAATAGGTAAGGTCCCTTCCTGGAATGCCAACCTCAGTAAAGGGCTGAATTAAACACTGTACTTCTCTCTAGGAAATGATGATTGGAAGCCCGTGCCTGGTCTCTCCTAGACTGCCCCGTGCACTTTTTTCACTTTGCTAATTTTAATTTGGATATTTTCACTGTAATAAACCTTAACAATGAGTATAATTGCTTTTGGGAGTTCTGCCAGTGCTTATAGAAAATCACTGAATCTCTGCTTTGACCCCTGGTCAAACTGACCCACACTTGCATAGTTAGCAATCTGCTTATCCTATGTTAAAAAGGACAACAGGAAGGTTGGAGGACTTGCATCTCTCCTTTACCACCCTTGACTGGGAGTTTTCCTAGTGTAATTTGCTCCTTATTCCATGTCAAACTGTGTGATACTATGGAATTCAGTGACAACACACAGAAAGCATAAGTCCTTATTCATTATATCACACATTGCTAAGACATGAACAAAGATTAAAGGAATTTTATACTTTTTCCTATTTCATTATTTGAAATTTTTAATTGAAAATTTGAGCCTAAAACAAAATTCACTTTGATTTCTTTCAGGATTCTGGTATCATTGAGTTACATAAGATAGTCTTTATTTTCTGCCTATTACCAACTTCTCAAACCCATTGTTGGTTTAAAATGCATAAAAATACCAGGCATGAAGAATCAAGAAAGGTAAGATATAGAATATGAGAAGAGCTAAAATAATAAATAAAATAAATATGGGCATGTCAAAACCTATAGTTTGTTACATATTTATTTCAGTAATTTAGTATTTCTATGAAGTTTTTAAACATACCATTGTGCACTGTGAGATTCCAAGAAATCGTCTATATGCAGATTTTCTATAAAAACATACTTGCAAAATACAGTTCGAACTATGTTACAATCTATGAAGAACCTTGGCCACTTATCTGTGTCAATGTGGCAAAGATGATGCATAGATTATTTTTAGGAGTAAATTGGGCAATTGTGACCAGCAAAGATCAAGGCCTAATTATGAACTCTGTTAGGTTTGTCTCTGCCTCCATTCTTATGTTTTGTCTTTGTCTGAGCCCCTTATTACATAACTACATCTCTGTTCTTCCAGTCATCCAAGTATCTGCTCATGGACTTATGCACGGCAGGCAAACTGAACCCACTGCTCTCCAGGTATGAATGACTGCCATGTAAGGAACATAGGAGGCACTCAGTGTTGATCAGATAAACAACCCAGTAGTCTTCATTTAACAAACATATATATATATATATATATATATATGACTATATATGAAAGGGCATATCCCTTTCAGGGAGACATTCCTTTTACAACTCAAAACTCAAGATGATAATCAGTTAACTACACATCCCTTTGTAGAGTGTTGACCTTTTCAGACAGAATAAGTAAATTCTGTGTCTTCTATGAGGATATGATCTTTTTGTACCTCATATATCAAAACAGACTAATAACATAGTTTTCAAAATTTTGCAAACAACAAGAACTCTTGCTTTTATCACAGTTTAGAATGAGGTATTTATTTAGTGAATGTAAGCAATAGACAGCTGAAGTAGGTTACACCTAACAGAATAAAACCTATTTTGATTGCAAGAATTGTTGTTGGTTTGTTAAATAAAATCTTCCAGAAGAACTCCCTTATCCCTCTGGTACTTTATTTCCATTCACATTTGTGAAACTTACCACATTCTATTCTATATTAAAACTACTTATGATAGTATAATATATTTCTTATAAAGGATTTCTTGAAGATAATGGTCTCAATTCCATGTAATCCTAGAAGAGTTGTAACAGTACTTAGCAGATGGCAGTTGCTCTGTAAATATTGGTTAACCAATTTATTTCTTCCTAAAGGAAACTTGCCCCATGTTTTTTGATATATGTTTGTTTGTATACATGTATTTATGCATATGTTTTCTTTTTTCCCTGTACAAAAGCTCAGATTAAGTATAACAGAGAATCAAAGCTAACCTGTGAGATATGAGTAAGTTTTACTTTAAGGTTCTTTGTAGATAAAGCAAAATGTTATCTCGACTACTTCCTACCCCAAGTAAGCAGTTACCACCAGCAGGCACAACCAAGAGGGCCTTCTGCAGATGCCAGCTGTCATCTCCCTCTTGGTCACCTTGTAATTGCTTGCACTCTTGACTGGTGCCCAAACTTCTGGATCATAATGTACCATCTGGACTTCTGTCCTCCTCCAAGGGCATTGTCTGCATTGGAACACTGCTTCATTGTTAATTAGTGACACTGACTAGAGCAAAATCTTCCAACTGAGGATTACTGAGATGTTTTTTCCCCAACCTTAAAAATTTCCAAACATGATTCATTTTTGACTCCATCATAATTTTCAGTTTAACATGCATTATTTGTGCCTTAAGAATAAATCTTTTTAAAGGTTTGCCCAGAGAAATAATCCTTCTCTAATTGTTCAGGGATTGAAGTTTTAAAAAGAAGACACTGTAAGAGCAAACAAACTCACTGAAGGTTAAAGTTGGGGCTGGAATGTTCCAGACTTGCCAGCCAGGCCCAGCCAACTGCCTGTGACTTTCCACACATCAGCAAGTTCCCCTCATAAAAGGTTTACAGCTCAAGCCAGGCTGACTGCAGACAAAGTTAAACCAACACAGTACAAAAAGTGAGGGGAAACAGTGTGAGACCAATTAAAACAAATTGGTAATGAAAGCAACAGCTGGATGTCAACATGTTCTGCTCTGTTAATGGCATGTCAATAGGGTGATTTTTAAAGAAGCCGGTGCTGTCTGAAGGAAAGGAGAGAGCAGTGCCCTAATGGGACGGAACAGGCCTGGACGGCACCAGAAGCATTCCTGCCCACTCACTTGGGGAGGCCACCTGTGCAGATGAAAACCCATTCAAGAAACTTGTCTCTCTTCTAAAGCCTCCCACTGAACTGTCACCACAGGGAATAGCATCCTTCCACCTGAATGCAGAGCTCATTTGACAAATGATGTTACGACAGAGGAAGACAGCCAACACAGTCTGCAATTCACTGGGACGGCAGATAACCTAGGTTCTGAGTTCAGCACTGTTATTCCAACCTTGGTCCCTGCTACAACTCAAACACATTGTCTGCAAAAATAAGAACAGAATAGCACCTTATTTTTTGCCTGCCTTACAGGAGTATCTCCAAGATTACATGAGAAGTTATACACAAAGAAAGTTTAGAAATTACAAATATTGTCCAGAAAATAAGAAACTTTTCTTAAATGGCTGGATGGAGTGTTCTTGAAAACTGGTTTCACAACCACTCAAGAGCATATAAAGGTGAGTCTAATGTTGAAGCACCTTGCTTTCTCTCATAGTACAGGCAAATCCAGGACCACATCACTGCTGAGAAACTGTAGATTATATGTAGTATCACCATTGGTTGAGTGCATATGTGTTAGATCTTTTAACCTAACAAGCCTCTGAATTAGGTACTATTATTCAGGAAATGGCAATCCACTCCAGGACTATTGCCTGGAAAATCCCATGGGCAGAGGAGCCTGGTAGGCTATAGTCCACGGGGTCGCAAAGAGTCAGACACAACTGAGCGACTTCACTATATTCCACATTATGGATTAAAAAATGGACATGAGTTTGAGTAAATTCCAGGAGACAGTGAAGGACAGGGAAGCCTCGGGTGCTGCAGTTCATGGGATCGCAAAGAATCGAACATGACTTAGCAACTGAACAACAACATAGAGAGGCTGAGTAAGTTGCTCAAAGTCACACAGCTATTTAGTTGCAGAAGTAGGACTTGAACCACGAAGGCTTTGCTTTTAACCATCATGCTACATCACATCGTTTTGCCCATTTAAATGCAACAGAATTTTGAAATAGAATTAAATTCCATCAGACAACAGCAAAATAATATGTGCCAAGGGCCTAAATAAGGACAAGTTACCACAATACAACTTGGGGTAATTTGAATTTCCACCCAGTAAGTCAGCTTTAACTTAGATGGTCAATTCAAGGAGGTACCTCACACCCTCCTAAAATGTGGGTCCTTTCTGGGAAAATGGGATTTTCCATGAAGATACAAAAGAAGCCCATGAGGGAACATCAGCTGTGAGCAAAGATCAAGCCCAGAAAAGGAAATATTCCAGTTCAAAAAATTATCTGTTAACAGAGATATTTTCTGCCACCTTCCAATCCTGCATACCCTCATTCTAACCTTATTGGAGCCAAAGGTTACCTAGAGAGAAGGAATAGATGAGGAGAAGTAAAACTTTCATACAGGGATGGAAAAAAGAGAAAAAATATCTCCACCACCTACCACTGCAGGCCCCCAACTGAAGGAAGGGGGTATGAACACAGAATTAAGTAAGGAATTTTTATTTCCCTGGAGGTAACATTTTAATTACTGGTCCTGCGACCAGCTATGACCCAGAATGTTTTTCTTTTTGTTTTTTTTTAATGTACTGTATGGGGAAAGTAGAGAAACTCAGGAAACGTTCCACATTCTCATTCAATGTCAGGAAAGAACTAGGCTTCTGAGGGAGTTTGGAATTAAAGAGAAGAAAAACATTAAGTTGCTTTGTAAATTACCATACTCTTTTAAAATATTCTGTTACACTTTCCTAGGCTTAGAAGTGAAAATGGCTAGGGTTTCAGAAATAATTTTTCCAAAGTAGACATGAAGCATGGTTTGAAACCTGCTAGGTGTTTCAGAGGAAGAATGCTTGTGGGAAGAAAAGTAGGATCAGGAAGAACCTTCTGTGTTAACATATCCCCAGGCCAGGCCAGGTCCTTTGAAGTTCTCTGTATGTGGAACTTCTTTCTTGCTCTCAGCCCCTAGCCTGAGGCTCTGATAAAGCAGCCAGCCTGTTTAATGCCTCCTAAATGCCAAGTATCTTTAGGTATCTCTCTGATTCTTTCCTCCTTCCCCTTCTTCCTCCTGTCCTTTGGAGAGTTGTACTTTTGTCTGTGAGATGCCAAATGTAAAATGGACCATGTAGTCATTTCCCCAGCCAAGAATATATCCTCATAGACCTAGGTAGTCATGCATCAGGGATTGCAAAAAAAAAAAAAAAAACTGAGGAGTTACAAAACAAAAAGAAAACTAGGCACAAATAAACGCTGTGCCAGTTTGGTGAAAGGTGATAGGAAATCTAAGCAGCACATTGCCTAACATTTGCTGGTTCCCCCTTAGCCTTTTGGAAAATGGCAAATGGACATATTTGCATGCAAAAAATAAAACTGAATGAATTTCATTCACAGAAAATGAAACAATAGGTCGCTGCTGCTAAGTTGCTTCAGTTGTGTCCGACTCTGTGCGACCCCACAGATGGCAGCCCTTTAGGCTCCCCCATCCCTGGGATTCTCCAGGCAAGAACACTGGAGTGGGTTGCCATTTCCTTCTCCATTGCATGAAAGTGAAAAGTGAAAGTGAAGTTGCTCAGTCGTGTCTGACTCAGTGACCCCCATGGACTGCAGCCTACCAGGCTCCTCCATCCATGGGAGTTTCCAGGCAAGAGTACTGTAGTGGGATGCCATTGCCTTCTCCCAACAATAGGTTACATGTATACATATGCCCTAGGCACCTTTAGCCATAGGTTATAATAGAAGTCCAAAGGTGTAATTTATGCACATAACTGTTCATTTTTCCCACATAGGCAATTATAATTAAATTGCTGTTGTTGTTGTTTAGTTGTTAAGTTGTGTCTGACTCTTTGCAACCACATGGATTGTAGCCCACCAGGCTCCTCTGTTCATGGGAATTTCTAGGCAAGAATACTGGAGTGGGTTGCCAGTTCCTTCTTCAAAGAAACTTTCTGAGCCAGGGATTGAATCTGTGTCTCCTACATTGGCAGGCAGGTTCATTACCACTGAGCCACCAGGGAAGCCCCTTCATAATTAAATAGTCATTACCAAAAATATAATTTTAATAATTTGTTGATATCTAAAACCTAATGAATATCAAAAGACAGTCTTCCTGGAGAGTCAGCCTGCTATTATCCTTGGGGCCAAAGCTCTGGAGCCAAGGGGCAGAAACCTTCAAAACTTGTTCCAGACTTCCTTCAGAAGCAAGATTAGTATTGATTTAGTGTTCTTGTAGCATAAAATCAACAAAATAAGAATAAAATCTCCAAAGTGGGAATAAAAAGCTACATCTATTACTACCTGTTATATCCATGTCATCACTATTTACTTCTCATGGCTGCGCTATGAGGTAGTCAGTATTATCCTCATTTTACAGATGAGGATACAGGTGAGGATACTGGCACTCAGAGAGGTTGTATCATGCTCAGTGGTAGCAAAAGCCAGAGCCAAGCTCCTGAATGCCAATGGGATAATGGAACACAGTTGTGAGCAAAGGAGTTAAGTGCAACATGCAAATATGCATTTCTGCCCTGTTCCTATTGTCATCCTATTTGCATATAGAACTAGAGATGCCCCATGATCACAGACTATAGCACTAGAGATGCTCCATGAGCACAAAATTTGTGTCTCTGAATCCAAGGTTTCCCGTTTTGTAAAGACACTGGTCACATAATGATTACTATCCACCCTAATGTGCTCACCTTGACTAATCACATTTGCAACAACCTATTTCCCAAAAAAGTCACATTCTGAGGTCTGAGGTACTGGAAGTTAGGACTTCAACATGAATTTTGCAGGATCCAAGTCAATCCTTAACAGAAGAGAACACACACACACACACACAGTGTTTTCAGTGAACTACAGAGTTGAAAGTCAGTTTTGGCAGTGGTTCCAGGTTTAATAGGAAACAGTCCAATATCAGCTTCATTACAAAATTAAAAAAAAAAAAAAGCAATCTAGAAAATGATATCAGTAAATCTTTGAGCCAGAATTTATTTTAATAACTTAAGAGTCAATTAGTATGGCTGAAGTATAAGGTCGTGAGGTGAAAAGAAGCAGATGAGAGAGGGGGGTAGCCAGACCTAGAAGGCCTGATGTGCCAAATAGTCAGTTTTGGCAGTGGTTCCAGGTTTAATAGGAAACAGTCCAATATCAGCTTCATTACAAAATTAAAAAAAAAAAAAAAGCAATCTAGAAAATGATATCAGTAAATCTTTGAGCCAGAATTTCTTTTAATAACTTAAGAGTCAATTAGTATGGCTGAAGTATAAGGTCATGTGGTGAAAAGAAGCAGATGAGAGAGGGGGGTAGCCAGACCTAGAAGGCCTGATGTGCTGGGATTCTCCAGGCAAGAACACTGGAGTGGGTTGCCATTTCCTTCTCCATTGCATGAAAGTGAAAAGTGAAAGTGAAGTTGCTCAGTCGTGTCTGACTCAGTGACCCCCATGGACTGCAGCCTACCAGGCTCCTCCATCCATGGGAGTTTCCAGGCAAGAGTACTGTAGTGGGATGCCATTGCCTTCTCCCAACAATAGGTTACATGTATACATATGCCCTAGGCACCTTTAGCCATAGGTTATAATAGAAGTCCAAAGGTGTAATTTATGCACATAACTGTTCATTTTTCCCACATAGGCAATTATAATTAAATTGCTGTTGTTGTTGTTTAGTTGTTAAGTTGTGTCTGACTCTTTGCAACCACATGGATTGTAGCCCACCAGGCTCCTCTGTTCATGGGAATTTCTAGGCAAGAATACTGGAGTGGGTTGCCAGTTCCTTCTTCAAAGAAACTTTCTGAGCCAGGGATTGAATCTGTGTCTCCTACATTGGCAGGCAGGTTCATTACCACTGAGCCACCAGGGAAGCCCCTTCATAATTAAATAGTCATTACCAAAAATATAATTTTAATAATTTGTTGATATCTAAAACCTAATGAATATCAAAAGACAGTCTTCCTGGAGAGTCAGCCTGCTATTATCCTTGGGGCCAAAGCTCTGGAGCCAAGGGGCAGAAACCTTCAAAACTTGTTCCAGACTTCCTTCAGAAGCAAGATTAGTATTGATTTAGTGTTCTTGTAGCATAAAATCAACAAAATAAGAATAAAATCTCCAAAGTGGGAATAAAAAGCTACATCTATTACTACCTGTTATATCCATGTCATCACTATTTACTTCTCATGGCTGCGCTATGAGGTAGTCAGTATTATCCTCATTTTACAGATGAGGATACAGGTGAGGATACTGGCACTCAGAGAGGTTGTATCATGCTCAGTGGTAGCAAAAGCCAGAGCCAAGCTCCTGAATGCCAATGGGATAATGGAACACAGTTGTGAGCAAAGGAGTTAAGTGCAACATGCAAATATGCATTTCTGCCCTGTTCCTATTGTCATCCTATTTGCATATAGAACTAGAGATGCTCCATGATCACAGACTATAGCACTAGAGATGCTCCATGAGCACAAAATTTGTGTCTCTGAATCCAAGGTTTCCCGTTTTGTAAAGACACTGGTCACATAATGATTACTATCCACCCTAATGTGCTCACCTTGACTAATCACATTTGCAACAACCTATTTCCCAAAAAAGTCACATTCTGAGGTCTGAGGTACTGGAAGTTAGGACTTCAACATGAATTTTGCAGGATCCAAGTCAATCCTTAACAGAAGAGAACACACACACACACAGTGTTTTCAGTGAACTACAGAGTTGAAAGTCAGTTTTGGCAGTGGTTCCAGGTTTAATAGGAAACAGTCCAATATCAGCTTCATTACAAAATTAAAAAAAAAAAAAAAGCAATCTAGAAAATGATATCAGTAAATCTTTGAGCCAGAATTTCTTTTAATAACTTAAGAGTCAATTAGTATGGCTGAAGTATAAGGTCATGTGGTGAAAAGAAGCAGATGAGAGAGGGGGGTAGCCAGACCTAGAAGGCCTGATGTGCCAAAGGATCTGAGACTTCATCTTTTCTCAGATTCCTAACTTTTCCCCTCAAGTATTCCCTCAAAGCAAGGGAGAGTGACAGGACATCTTAATAAGGTCTAAAGATATAGTCTCAAAAGGGCCCACCACTGTACAAAATGTCTGTGAAGTCTTATGCTTCATCCTAACATTTCACCAACATTTGCCTTAAGCTCAATAATTAAGTACATTTTATTCTAAGAGTGTCCTTTATCACATCTTCAAGTAAAAACTTTCTCTGAAAAACTGCAGCATTCTCTTCTAGTCTCCTGGAGTTAACTTTAACATATCTTGAATGACCTATTTAAAAGGAAAGTGACAGACTAGAAGACACTTTTCATGTTTAAAACTGACAAGGGACTTATTTATAAAACTAATACCAATGAACTCCTTCCAAATAGAAGAAAAAAAGAAATCAACAGAATCCCTATGGAAAAACGAAGACATTTATAAATATGAATTTTATGGAAAGAAGAATCCAAAAAGCTAATGGGTATATAAGTGAAAGTGTTAGTTGCTCAGTTATGTCTGACTCTTTGCTACCCCATGAAAGGTAGCCCACTAGACTCCTCTGTCCATGGAATTCTCTAGGCAAGAATACTGGCGTGGATTGCTATTTCCTTTTCCAGGGGATCTTCCCTACCCAGAGGATTGAACGTGGATCTCCTGCATTGTAGGCAGATTCTTTACCATCTAAGCCACCATGGAAGCCCCAAGGGGATTTATAAAGTGTCTTTATTTCCATAAAAATGTTTCTGAGTGCTCCATTCTTGATCTCTAATCAACTATAATCTGTTTGTTCATTATTACAGAACACTATTTCTGTTACTATGGTTTCATAATGTATCATTCTACTGAGCAAGAGAAGCTCTCTGTTTTCATCATGACCATATTAAACCATATTTCTATTGATTAGTCTTGATAACCCTGTAAAAGCATTAGAATTATTTTGGCAAATTACTTCAAAAGTTCATACTAGAAATTTTAATTCAACTGAATTGAATTTACAGAGTGTTCATTTACTCACCCAACATTTGTTGAGCACCTGCCATGTACATGATAATGCTAAAGTCATCAGAGACACAGACATGAACAGTGTTTGTTTGTTTGTTTGTTTGTTTTTTCTAAAGTTACTCCTGACTTTGTATGGACACTGTTGATTTTTTATATTGATACTTTATCTATTAACATAAATGGTAAATAAAATAAAGGGAGCAAGCTTCCTATAAGACATCAGTGCCCTGGGCCAAGACAGAAGTTTCCAAGGAACACGGTTGTCCTTCTAATGAGTATAACAAGAGTGGACAGTCCAGCCCAGACTATAAAGTCATACACTATCTGTCTCTTATCTATCCTTCACAAGCAAAAATAATTGATACTCCTAGGATAAAATGAACTCACAAGCAAGAGTAATCATATATTTAAGCAGTACAACTACAATTTAAAGGAGAGAGACAAAGCAAAAGAGGGCAAAAAGTGAAAAAGCAAAAGAATGAACAATCTATATCAGATGATTAACAAATATTGATAAGATAGTTTAACATTTTAAAATTAGCATTTAAAAATACCTCAAAAGAAATAAGTGAAGATATCAGTAATATCAAACAGGACAGAGTGGAAGTGCAGTTTCAAAGATATAAAAAAGTTAATAGGCAAGATATATAACAAAATGCATTATATTAGGAAAACAAAATTGTATCCTTGAAGATGAAATCAAGGGACTCTTTCAAAAGTCATCAAGAATGGCAAAACAGATAAAAAATTTCAAAAGAAAATTTAAGATATACATAAAAGGTGTCTGCAAATGGTAAATATGTAGAAGAAAATGAAATAATAATTTCTAAAACATCAGTGAAAATTTATCAGAATTAAAGGTTAAAATAAGAATAGCAAGGAGAGATAAAGTCTTTCAAGTAAACAATGCAGAAAAATAGAGGAAAACAATAGAATTGGAAAGACTAGAGATTTCTTCCAGAGAAGGCAATGGCAACCCACCCCAGTACTCTTGCCTGGAAAATCCCATGGGTGGAGGAGCCTGGTAGGCTGCAGTTCTTGGGGTCGTTAAGAGTCAGACATGACTGAGCGATTTCACTTTCACTTTTCACTTTCATGCATTAAAGAAAGAAATGACAACCCACTCCAGTGTTCTTGCCTGGAGAATCCCAGGGATGGCGGAGCCTGATGGTCTGCCATCTATGGGGTCGCACAAAGTCAGACACGACTGAACTGACTTAGCAGCAGCAGTAGCAGCAGAGAGTTCTTCAAGAAAATAGAGATACCAAGGGAACATTTCATGTAAAGTTGGGTACAATATAGGGCAGAAATGGTATGAGCCTAACAGAAGCAGAATATATTAAGAAGAGGCAGCAAGAATATACAGAAGAACTGTACAAAAAAGATCTTAATGTCCCAGATAATCATGATGGTGTGATCACTTACCTAGAGCCAGACATCTTGGAGTGTGACGTCAAGTGGACATTAAGAAGTATAACTACAGCGCTAGTAGAGGTGGTGGAATTCCTGCTTAGCTATTTCAAATCCTAAAAGATGATGCTGTGAAAATGCTGCACTAATTAGGCCAGCAAATTTGGAAAACTCAGCAATGGCCACAGGACTGGAAAGGTCAGTTTTGATTCCAATCCCAAAGAGAGACAATGCCAAAGAATGTTCAAACTACCACGCAATGGCACACATTTCATATGCTGCTGCTCCTGCTGCTGCTGCTGCTATGTCACTTCAGTTGTGTCCGACTCTGTGTGACCCCATAGACAGCAGCCCATCAGGCTCCCCCGTCCCTGGGATTCTCCAGGCAAGAACACTGGAGTGGGTTGCCATTTCCATCTCTAATGCATGAAAGTGAAAAGTAAAAGTGAAATCGCTCAGTCATGTCCGACCCTTAGCGACCCCATGTACTGTAGCCTACCAGGCTCCTCCATCTGTGGGATTTTCCAGGCAAGAGTACTGGAGTGGGGTGCCATTGCTTTCTCCGATTTCATATGCTAGCAAAGTAATACTCAAAATCCTCCAAGATTAGCTTCAATAGTATGTGAACCAAGAACTTCCAGATGTACAAGCTGGATTTAGAAAAGGCAGAGGAACCAGAGATGAATTTGCCAACATCTGTTTGGATCACAGAAAAAGCAAGATAATTCCGTAAAACACTTATTCCAACTTCATTGACTACATTAAAGCCTTTGACCGTGTACATCACAACAAACTGTGGAAAATTCTTCAAGAGATGGGAATACCAGATCACCTTACCTGCTTCCTATGAAACCTGTATGCAAGTCAAGAGGCAATAGTTAGATCCAGACATGGAACAATGGATNTTCATTGACTACATTAAAGCCTTTGACCGTGTACATCACAACAAACTGTGGAAAATTCTTCAAGAGATGGGAATACCAGATCACCTTACCTGCTTCCTATGAAACCTGTATGCAAGTCAAGAGGCAATAGTTAGATCCAGACGTGGAACAATGGATTGGTTCCAAATTGGGAAAGGAATATGTCAAGGCTGTTTATTGTCACCCTGCTTATTTAACTTATATGCAGAGTACATCATGAGAAATGCTAGGCTGGAAGAAGCACAAGCTGGAATTAAGATTGCCAGGAGAAATATCAATAACTTCATATATGCAGATGACACCACCATTATGGCAGAATGTGAAGAAGAACTAAAGAGCCTCTTGATGAAAGGGAAGGAGAAGAGTGAAAAAGTTGGCTTAAACTCAACATTCAGAAAACTGAGATCATGGCATCTGGTCCCTTCTCTTCATGGTGAATAGATGGGGTTCCAAAATCACTGCAGATGGTGACTGCAGCCATGACATTAAAAGATGCTTACTCCTTGAAAGAAAAGTTATGACAATTCTAGACAGCATATTAAAAAACAGACATATTACTTTGCTGACAAAATCCGTCTAGTCAGTTATGATCAGTTGTCATGTTTGGATGTAAGTTGCACCATAAAGAAGGCTGAGCATCGAATAATTGGTGACTTTAAACTGTGCCATTGGAGAAGATTCTTGAGATTCCCTCAGACTGTAAGATCAAACCTGTTAATCCTAAAGGAAATCAATCCTTAATATTCATTGGAAAGACTGATGCTGAAGCTGAAGCTCCAATACTTTGGCCACCTGATGTGAAGAGCCAACTCATTGGAAAAGACCCTGTTGCTGGGAAAGACTGAGGGCAGGAGAAGAAGGGAATGACAGAAGATGAGATGGTTGGATGGCATCACAGACTCCATGGACATGAGTCTGAGCAAACTTGGGGAAATGGTGAAAGACAGGGAAGCCTGGCCTGCTGTAGTTCATGGGGTTGCAAAGAGTTGTACATGACTGAGTGACCAAAGACAAACTGAAAAAAAGAAAAATTTCTAAAATTTTCCAGAAAAAAGTAGCACTCACAAAGATAAAGTGTCAAACTGATATCCATCTTGACAATATCTGAACACTAGAAACAAAGCACAATGGAATAATACATGTATTGATGGAAAAGAATGCTGAAACTAGAATTGTATATTCATAAACAATATTTTGTTGTAATGGCTGAATAAAGACATTAATAGATATACATTAGTCATGTATCACTTCCTCCATGGTCACAAGTCTGTTCAGATTCACACAAAAGGAATAAGGAAATGTTTCTTAAAAGGAAGAGTGTCAAAGTCTCACTGGAAGAAGAGCTCCTGGGATTTTTGGAAAATATTAATTCAAAATGCCCCACCATGCAGAAAGATTTATAAAATATAAAATATATCAAAAAGCAAGATATATAAATCTGTGGAATATGCTACTATTTCTGAAAACAAAAAGTAAGAATTGGAATTTGAATAAGGAAACCCTGAAAAAACACACAAGAATCTAATAAAACCAGTTAAATTTTGTGGGGTAAACTTGAGGAGATTGTATGGATATAGATAGCTAAATGAGGCCAGGTGAAAGAGATATTTCACTTATTTTGTTTTTTCAAAATTAGGAATATGGATCATTTGGAAAAATATTTAAAAATAATAACTGATAAACACAGCAACAGATGCACACATTTTCTTCTCTGGTGTATATATATCAGTTGTTGTGTACCTGGTGGTTCAGCAGTAAAGAATCCACCTGCTAATGCAGGATACACAGGAGATGTGGGTTCAACCCCTAGATCAGGAAGATCTCCTGGAGGAGGGCATGGCAACCCACTCCAGTATCCTTGCCTGGGAAATTCCATGGATAGAAGAGTCTAGTGGTCTATAGTCCATTGGGTCATAAGGAGTCTAACACAACTTAGTGACTTAACAACAATATCATTTTCCACAACTATGTAGGTTTATGTTCTTTTTAAGTTTTAAGAAGCATTTACATATGTAAGCCTTCCTTGTTACCCCCCAATCAAAAATCATATTTTGGGGTTCAAAAAACTACCTTAAATGTTCTATATGTTTTAGAATAGAAAATTGACTTTTCTACATTCATACTTTGTTTGGAGGTCAGTGATACACACCCACAGTATAGGCTTGGAATAGTTCTTTTTCATTGCATTTGGTTTCTTACTGTGAAGGTTAAAGTGTCAGTTGATTTTGAATGTTTAGTAATAATTTCTCCCCTCTCCTAATAACTGGAAAAGGAAATGGCAACCCACTCCAGTACTCTTGCCTGGAAAATCCCATGGACAGAGGAGCCTGGTAGGCTACAGTCCGTGGGGTCGCAAAGAGTCAGACATGACCTAGCGATGCAACTTCACATGACTTCACTTCTAATAAACAATATTTATTTAGTTTTACCTGAACCTAGCTATGATGCATCTGAACCTGCAGATGGTGACTGCAGCCATGAAATTAGAAGATGCTTTACTCCTTGGAAGAAAAGTTATGGCCAACCTGGACAGCATATTGAAAAGAAGAGACATTACTTTGCCAACAAAGGTCCGTCTAGTCAAGGCTATGGTTTTTCCTGTGAGCATGTATGGATGTGAGAGTTGGACTGTGAAGAAAGCTGAGCGCCGAAGAATTGATGCTTTTGAACTGTGTTGTTGGAGAAGACTCTTGAGAGTCCCTTGGACTGCAAGGAGATCCAACCAGTCCATTCTGAAGGAGATCAGCCTGGGTGTTCTTTGAAGAAACGATGCTAAAGCTGAAACTCCAGTACTTTGGCCACCTCATATGAAGAGTTGGCTCATTGGAAAAGACTCTGATGCTGGGAGGGATTGGGGTCAGGAGGAGAAGGGGATGACAGAGGATGAGATGGCTGGATGGCATCACCGACTCGATGGACGTGAGTTTGGATGAACTCCAGGAGTTGGTGGTGGACAGGGAGACCTGAAGTGCTCTGATTCATAGGGTCACAAAGAGTCAGACACGACTGAGTGACCGAATTTAACTGAACCTGCTGCTGCTGCTGCTGCTGCTGCTAAGTCACTTCAGTCGTGTCCGACTCTGTGCGACCCCATAGACGGCAGCCCACCAGGCTCCGCCATCCCTGAGATTCTCCAGGCAAGAACTCTGGAGTGGGTTGCCATTTCCTTCTCCAATGCATGAAAGTGAAAGTGAAGTCGTTCAGTCGTGTCTGACGGTCAGCGACCCCATGGACTGCAGCCTACCAGGCTCCTCCGTCCATGGGATTTTCCAGGCAAGAGTACTGGAATGGGGTGCCATTGCCGTCTCTGGAACTGAACCCAGCTATTTGCTAATCATTTAAAATGCAATGTATACTTTAATCCTTACAATAACATTATAAGGAAGGAACTATTAGTTCCATTATAAGGAAGGAACTATTACTACTTTTGTATGTAGTGGTGATAATGCCTGAGGAAGGTTTAATAGGCTCCAAAACTTAATCTCTAAACTCAATTGCAAGATCACACATTCTAATCCTGGAGTTAACACTCATCTGGAAAACTCTTTAGCAAACCAAGAGATCATTTAGTCAGAGGTAACTTTAAGGAGTACTTAAACCCATCTCTTCATAGTAATGATAGAAAAGGAAATTTAAGTCAGAGAAAAAATTATCATGCCAACCCCACACAGCTTCTATGAGTAGAATCCTGGTCTCCTGACTCCTAACTATGCACTTCCCAGGCAGCAAATGTCCTGCTTTAGAAACAGAAGAATTCACTTGTCACCTAATAACCCTGCCTCAGAAACCTGTGACAGGTTTTGTTCAAATCTACTGCATTTTGAGGTAGGTACGCTAGACCTGCAATAGCTGAGTTGCAGGCTGATTAGCATCACAAAGAGAAAAATGGCCTACTTTCCCTTGGCTATAAAAAGAGTTCTAATTATGTTAACATTTAGAAAACATTATAGTTGGTATAGGAAGCTGTTAAACATCCCTGGAATCTGAAATGCCTCTAACCTAGGAATTCCTTTCAGTTATGCAGATGAAGATCACTGCAAGACAAAGGCATTTCAGATACCCCCACTGTCTTTTTGACCTCAAGCACAGGCTTACTTGGTGGCTCAGTTGTAAAGAATCTGCCTGCCAATGCAGGAGACATAGGTTTGATATCCTTGTCTGGTCCAGGAAGATACCCTGGAGAAGGAAATGGCAACACACTCCAGTATTCTTGCCTGGAGAAACTCGTGCAGAGTGGAGCCTTGAGTGCTATAGTCCGTGGGGTTGCAAAGAGCAGAACACAACTTAGGAACCACCAAGCAAGACTTCAAGCAAGAGCTGTTTTTATTCACTAAGGCTAACTTTGAAAACGTCTACTGCCCAGTTTGCCCTATACGTTTAAAAAGTATGACCCAGAAAGAGCCTTTCATTGGCATTAAATATCTGTCCATACATGGAACCATGAGTTAGCACCTTCTCTGGGTCTGGTACACTCTGTAGGCCAGGATGAGGTAAGGCAGAGATGAATCAAGCACAGTGGCTGACAGCTTCTAACCACCAGCACAGTGTGGATCAACTCATTTTCAAAGTCAACACCAATGTCAAATGTTTTCTACTTTACAGTCCCTTGATTCTTCAACAAAGAGTTGTGCTTTTTTTTTTAACCTTTACCTTGTTAATTATTTAACAATTTTTTAAAACCTCCAGCTGTGAAATTAATATTCTACACACATTTTTGTTTTCATATAATAATCATTGCTGTTGTTGAGACAGTAAGGATCAGACTTCCAAAAACTAACTTCACATTAAAATCCCTTGGTTAAAGGCTTTTATTGTTCCACCCATAGTCAAAGCCAAAGTTTAGGGCTATAATAGAAAACATGAAAAAAACAAAAGCATCACAAGAGAAAGCAACAAGAACTGGAAGAAACTATAGTAGAAATTAACTTCTTAAAGGTGGACATCACCAGATGGTCAACACCGAAATGAGATTGATTCTATTCTATGCAGCCAAAGATGGAGAAGCTCTATACAGTCAACAAAAACAAGACCAGGAGCTGACTGTGGCTCAGATCATGAACTCCTTATTACCAAATTCAGACTTAAATTGAAGAAAATAGGGAAAACCACTAGACCATTCAGGTATGACCTAAATCAAATTCCTTATGATATACAGTGGAAGTGAGAAATAGATTTAAGGGCCTAGATCTGATAGAGTGCCTGATGAACTATGGAATGAGGTTCGTGACATTGTACAGGAGACAGGGATCAAGACCATCCCCATGGAAAAGAAATGCAAAAAAGCAAAATGGCTGTCTGGGGAGGCCTTACAAATAGCTGTGAAAAGAAGAGAGGCGAAAAGCAAAGGAGAAAAGGAAAGATATAAGCATGCCAAAGAATTGATGCTTTTGAACTGTGGTGTTGGAGAAGACTCTTGAGAGTCCCTTGGACTGCAAGGAGATCCAACCAGTCCATTCTGAAGGAGATCAGCCCTGGGATTTCTTTGTAAGGAATGATGCTAAAGCTGAAACTCTAGTACTTTGGCCACCTCATGTGAAGAGTTGACTCATTGGAAAAGACTCTGATGCTGGGAGGGATTGGAGGCGGGAGGAGAAGGGGACGACCGAGGATGAGATGGCTGGATGGCTTCATTGACTCAATGGGTGCAAGTCTGAGTGAACTCAGGGAGTTGGTGATGAACAGGGAGGCCTGGCGTGCTGCGATTCATGGGGTCGCAAAGAGTCGGACATGACTGAGTGACTGAACTGAACTGAGGATAATTCATAGTGCTCAAATTATTTATGCCTACCTGATTTTTATTGTCCTATGCCAGTTTTTCACCAAGTCAAGATAAAGTTAAGATTTTTTCAAAGATGCTGCCTTAAAAGAAATGTATCCAAGGTGCTAATTTCTGATGTCAAGGATCAACACTTAGCTGAGCTGTGTGAATAATAAAAGCACCTGATAGTATACATATTTCTAACAAAACATTATTCAGTATTCCTGATTTCCAAGACTTTAAAACATTTCTGTGCTGATTCTCTCTGCTTCCAACAAACAGCATAAGACTCAAGCACAAGGTTAAAAGAGAATCTCCCCTACTACCTGAACCAATACAAGAAAGTACCCTTGGCTGTCCCAATGATGCATTAGAAGTATCCATCTCCTGGAGCTTCAACTGACTTTTCCCTGTGCAATTTGCAGATTTTATTTTTAATGCTTTTCTTACAATAAGGCCCATAGTTGTTCTTTTTTAAATCAGTTTTTATTATTCTGATATGATACTGATATACACTGCCAAGACTTCACATTCTCCAAAGATGCAGTAATATGTCATGAATGGGTTTACACTGTGAAGAAGGAAATCTAAGTACTAAAGTCAATGTTATCACTTCACAGCTGATTCTTAATCAGTAAAAAAACTCTCTGGATAACACATTCAAATCTATAAAGTGGGGTTAATTTTACTCTGTCCTAATTTTCTGTCCAAAGTTTTATAAATCACAAAAGAGAAAATTCATGTGAAAGCCCTCTGAAAACCATAGATGATAATAAATTTGTAGTGAATGTGTACTCACTCAGTGGTGTCCAACTCTTTGTGATCCTCTGGACTGTAGCCCACCAGGCTCCTTGTCCACAGAATTTCCCAGGAAAGAATACTGGAGTGGGTTACCATTTCCTTCTCCAGGGGATCTTCCCTACCCAAGGACTGAACCCAGTTCTCCTGTGTCTCTTATATTGACAGGTGTATTCTTTACCACTGAGCCAACTGGAAAGCCCAGTAAATTTGTAGAGCACTATCTAAATAAAAATCACAGTTGTAATAAAAATGATTAATTAAAACAAACTGTCACTTCATTAATGATGCTTCCCACCTGGCCTATACAGAGAATATTAGATAGAGCTCTCCAGATAAATATCAGAATGAACAGGGTGTGTGCATGTGTGTGTGTGTGTGTGTGTGTGTGTGTGTATGTGTATACGCAGAAAAACATTTTCTGAGGCCCACATGCTTGCAGAATTTAAGTCAAAATCTGCAGAATAGTCCAGGAGGCTGGAGACTCAAAAAATAGTTGCATTCAAGTCCAAAAGCAGCTTGCTGGCAGAATTCTTTCTTCTTCCATGAAAGTCAACTCTTTCCTATTAAGGCCTTCAACTGATTGGATGAGGCCCATCTGCTTTATGCAAAGTCTACTGATTTAACTGATAACCTCATTATCAAAGGGGCTTCCCTGGTAATTCAATGGTAAAAAATCTTCCTGCAATGCAGGAGCTGCAGAAGATGCAGGTTTGATTCCAGATCAGGAAGATCCACTGGAGGAGGGCATGGCAACCCACTGCAGCATTCTTGCCTGGAGAATCACATGGACAGAGGAGCTTGGTGAGCTACAGTCCATGGGGTCACAAAGAGCTGGACACGACTGAAGCAACTTAGCATGCATGCACAAACTCATCTTAAAAATGCCCTCACAGGAAAGCCCAGACTAGTTTTTGGTTAGATATCTGGGTACCATACTGAATCAAGTTGACACATAAAATTAACCATCACAGAGAATTACTATCCAGATCTACTTACACAGAAAGTTCCTTGAAGAATAATGACTTTAAATCTTCATCAACCCACGTCTATAAGATTTTGCAAGAATAAATACATAAAAAATGCATGTTGAATAAGTGGTTGGAAATTAGAAATGCATCTAGAGTAATATAGTTTCATGGTAACTTTCATTTTCCTAAATAAATCTGTAAATATCAAAACTAAGAGGAAACATACAAAAGGTAAAGCTATGGATATTCAAAGGGATTGCTGTCCAAAATAGCCAAGATAGACCATGCAGAACACTGGTTTTTCCTTTCTTTGCTTTCTTCACAGGCTCTGAAGCCACCATCTAATCTGATGCTGGCCTTCTTTGGTACTCTTCACTAACCTTTAAGTTTCATCCAGAATTTCCCTAGTTTACTACCACTAAATGAACTGTACATAAGTGAAAGTGAAAGTCACTCAGTCATGCCTGACTCTTTGTGATCCTATGGACTACAGCTCACCAGGCTCTTCTGCCCATGGAATTCTCTAGGCAAGAATACTGGAATGGGTAGCCATTCCCTCTTCAGGGGATCTTCCCAACCCAGGGATTGAACCCAGGTCTCCTGCATTGCAGGCAGATTCTTTAACATTTGAGCCACCAGGGAAGAATGTAATTATCCTGCAAAAAGCAATCTACCACAGATTAGAACATGGTTGAATTAAAAGTCCAGTAAAATTCTATGTGTCTTATAATATTCCTATAAATATTGGCTTCAAGGTAAAGTAAATAGAATCTTGTGAAGTTCAATTCTTCTATTGCCACAAATTTCTAATACAACATCATTCGTTGAGTTGTCTAGTTAATTAACTATGCCATGCTTTCTGACTCAGCTAGATTTGGAAAATTATAATTTATTAGATACAATTTATAAACATTTTGTGCTAGCTGGTTGTAAAATCAAGTATTACCATATGTCATTTTAAAAGTGCAAAATGTAAAAGGGAATAATTAACCTAAAAGTTAGTTAAGTGTTCACTGCATTTCATGCTCTGCCAGGTAAACTGATGAAGCATTTAGACCTGGTAAATCTGCCCTTGTATTTGTGCTGGAATGACCATTACAGTTGGTTATCTCCAAGGAAACAGTTTGCAAATCTGCTCTTTGATAACTGGATGCCCAGGTAAGGAGGAGGAAAAAATCTCTCAAGGAAAAACTAGACATTTTTCCTTGCATGGTTGTTGTGTTGAGGTGAAATAAAAATCATATTTAGATTCACAACTTCTGGCTCTAAGTTCCCCTTCAGCCACATACTAGCTGAATGACTTGGCTATTAAGATAAATAATATTGGGTGGTCCTAAGATGGCAGAGGAATAGGACGGGGAGACCACTTTCTCCCTCACAAATTCATCAAAAGAACATTTCAACGCTGAATAAGTTCCACGAAACAACTCCTAAATGCTGGCAGAGGACATCAGACACCCAGAAAAGCAGATCATTGGCTTCAAAAACAGGTAGGAAAAAATATAAAAGATGAAAAAAGACACAAAGGAGGTAGGGAGGGAGCTCTGTCCTGGGAAGGGAGTCCCGTCCCGGCAAGAGACTCGTAAGAAGAGAGGTTTACAAACACCAGGAAACATTCTTGCTGCCAAGTCTGGGGCGAGCCTTGGAAGCATAGAGGGCAACATAACAGGAAGGAAAAATAAATAAATAAAACCAACAGATTATGAGCCCAACAGTAACTCCCCCAGCGGAAAAGCAGCGTAGACGCCTGCATCCGCCACTAACAAGTGGGGGCTGGGCAGGGAGACGCGGGAAGCACAGACTGCAGTGCTTTGTAAGAATCGGGCCGCGGGAGGTGTGGGCTGCAAAGAATCGGGCCAGAACGCCCGCCCCGTGCGTGACCAGAGGGCCCGTGCGTGACCAGAGCGAACTAACTTGGGCTAGCAATCCAGACTGTGGGATAGCTACCACGTGAAACGCTCGAACATAAGACACTGCCAGGACCGCGCACAGAACAACGGATGGAACGGAAATAGCTGGCTGCAGACCATCCCCCTCCGGTGACAGGCAGCCAGAGCCTTAAGGGCTGGAAGGGGGCAATCGCAGCCCAAGAGAGTCATTACCTACCAAAATGCAAGCAGGCTTATTTGCTAACTAAGACTTCTGGGGGTTCTGGACAGTCATCATCCGCCTGAGAAGGAACGCCAGCGGTACAACCAGAAAACTGAGCAGCAGGGAAAGGCGACCAGTCATAGCAATTGCACTCGACAAACTCCTGAGCTACTTGGACCTGGGAAGGGCACAAAACTCAGGCCCAACCAAATATGCACCTCTGAAGGCTACCTGAGCGCCGAGCCTGAGCGGCTTAGACCGGAGAGATGCATGAAGCCTAGGACCGGCCTCAGGTGGTTCCCCGGCAGAGCAAAGTAGAGCCTGAGTGGCGTGCGCCGTGAGCAGGGGAAAGACAAGCACGGATGAGACACTGCAAGCACACGCCAGTAATATTTGTTTGCAGCATCCCTCCCTCTCCACAGCGCGACTGAACAAGTGAGCCTAAAAAAAAAAAAAA
>SJYT01065422.1:17079-53043 GCA_006410635.1 Cephalophus harveyi | reverse complement strand
GTAAGAACGAAGCACCAGCCTATGTTCGATACAGGATACAGGATGCTTGGGACTGGTGCGCGGGGATGATCCAGAGAGAGGATATGGGGTGGGATGTGGGAGGGGGATTCAGGATTGCAAGCTCGTATACACCCATGGTGGATTCATGTCAATGTATGGCAAAACCAATACAGTATTGTAAAGTAAAATAAAGTAAAAATAAAATTTAAAAAAAGATAAATAATATTTAAATCATGCATTGCACCTATGGCTAATGGAGATATAAGAAATATCAGTGTCTATTGTATAGGAGTATTTCCCTTGTGGCTCAGGTGGTAAAGAATCTGCCGGCAATGCAGGAGACCTAGGTTCGACCCCTGGGTTGGGAAGATCCCCTGGCAAAGGAAATGGCAATCCACTCCAGGATTCTTGCCTGGCGAGTCCCATGGACAAAGGAGCCTGGTGGGCTATAGTCCATGGGATCGCAAAGAGTTGGACAGGACCAAGCAACTAATACACATTCCTAAGGAACAATTTCCTATTATAAACATATATGGTTTTAAATTATCCTAAGGTATTACTGTTGGAGAAGGCAATGGCACCCCACTCCAGTACTCTTGCCTGGAGAATCCTATGGACGGAGGAGCCTGGTTGGTAGGCTGCAGTCCATGGGGTTGCAAAGAGTTGGACACGACTAAGCGACTTCTTTCACTTTTCACTTTCAAGCATTGGAGAAGGAAATGGCAACCCACTTCAGTGTTCTTGCCTGGAGAATCCCAGGGATGGCCGAGCCTGGTGGGCTGCCAGCTCTGGGGTCGCACAGGGTCGGACATGACTGAAGCGACTTAGCAGCAGCAAGGTAACACTGTGGTTCAGAGCTTAACTATTAAATGCCTCACAAGACAAAAAAGTCTCATCGCATCATTAGGGAAATCATTCAAACTTTCTGAGCCATTTTGACCACTGATTTTTTGAAACTCTGATCTTAAAAAATGATTATGAGGTAAATGTACTAACATCAACATTCCATTATAAACCTTTATGCTAATTTGAAACTCATTCTAAATCGTGCATATATTAATACTCCAACTTTCCCCTATAGGGAAAAAAGGATCTTCTAAATTGACAAATAAGGTTTTCATCTCATTGACAATCGTAATACCAACTCACAGGCAAAATCAAAAACTAAGCATAACTTCTATCTCACCTCTACACTTAAAACCTTCAGTGTCATATTTATCAAAATCTCATCTTTTGTAAATTTTGTAACATTTTACTTTTTGTTTGTATCTATGCATTTATTACATACACTGTTGACCCTAAGGTAATACCTTAGGATAATTTAAAACCATATATGTTTATAACAGGAAATCGTTCCTTGGGAATGTGTATTAGTTGCTTGGTCCTGTCCAACTCTTTGTGACCCATGGACTATAGGGGTTTCAAGGGGTTTGAAATGCATGGGTACACTTATAATGCAAATTTTTTCACTAGTAAATACTACAGGACTGCCCCA
Organism: Cephalophus harveyi; assembly: GCA_006410635.1. NCBI lineage: Eukaryota > Metazoa > Chordata > Mammalia > Artiodactyla > Bovidae > Cephalophus > Cephalophus harveyi. The sequence continues at coordinate 51,548 of SJYT01065422.1, read as the reverse complement.
ACCACACTTAGTTGAATTCATGGATGTGGATCCTCTGATACCTTGTGGCAGGCTGACTATAACTGATACTCATATTTTCACAATGGATCAGCACCTCTGACTCTCATACTGCTCAAGGATCAACTATATATCAACCTATTATGAATGAAATATATATATATATACACACACATATCAATAACAACATACAGACATACACATACATATTAGGTATATCAAGATACTAGAATATATAAATCAAAGCAAACTATATAGAAACAGTCTCTGCTCTTAGGGAGCTTACTTCCTAGGATGGTTATCAGATGTTAAAATTGCAGAATAGAGAGTGCTATAGAACATATAATAAATGCATGTTGAATATCTTTTATCTTCATATCCACAGAAATAAATCAAATGCACCCCTCAAGTCCTAGTACAAATCCTACATTCTTCATGAATACTTTCCTGATATTTGATCCATTTGGAAGTTACTTTTTCCTCCTCTCAACTTTCATAGTAGTTTATTATTCATTTATATATTTTTTCACTCAACATATATTTAATAAACACTCTGTATCAAGAACCTTCCCAGGTGGCTCAGTGGTAAAGAATCTACCTGCAATGCAGGAAATGCAGGCCCTATCCCTGGGTCGGGAAGATACTCTGCAGAAGGAAATGGAAACCCACTCCAGTATTCTCGCTTGGGAAATCCCCATGGACAGAGGAGGCTGCCAGGTTATTGTCCATGGGGTCACAAAAGAGTCGGACACAACTTAGCAACTAAACAACAATAATTCTGTACCCAGAATGACAATTCAAGAGAAACTTGCTTAATAAATGAGCCAACTAGTGCATGAATGCTAGACAACTAAGTAACATTTATCACCCACTTACTAAAGACCAGAAGTGATGCTAAGTGCCCTCTGTGCACATTTTTATTCCATGGTATTCCACTGTGGTAGAGATTGCTCAAAAGACAGAATATAGCAGCGAAAAAACAACAAGTCTCCTTTGAAGCTTATGTTCCAGTGGGATAGTCAGACAATAAAATAAGAAAAAAATGAGTATGTAAAATTTAAGTGAGACATAATCACTTAGTGTGAAGTGTCATGAGAAAAGTAAAGTGTGTGGTACTGGGATGGGGATGATGGTGCTGTAATTTTAGATGAGGATTTAATTTGCATGGAGTTCTGAATAAACTGAAAGAGCAGAACACAGGGCAGATGTGAGGGAAGAACATGACAGGAAGAGGGAAAAGCACATGTAAAATCCCTGAGGCCAGAATATGTGAGTGTGACTAAAGAAGGGTGAGTGAGTGGGAGAGAGAGTGAATGAAGTCAGAAAGAGAGCTAAGAGGAAGATCCTGTAGCATTTTGTAGGTCAGGTCAAGGAGATTGGGAGGAAATCATTATGATGTTGCCTTAAAATTACAAAACATTTACATTTCAAGTAGGCAGATGTGGTAGAGTATAACATAGTAGGATGAAGACTGTTATACCTACATCCAAACAAATAAAATCTCTTCTCTCCCTGAAGCGAAGTCAACATGTGGATTCCTTCTCCAAATCAAGTTACTAACGTTCACTGAGCCTGTTTTTTGTTTTGTGAAATGAAGACAGAACTGCCTGAAGGCAGGGATAAAAAAGATACAGTCCTAAAAGCCAAGATGTAAACCTTAAAACTGCCACAAGTTATATGAAATCCCTTTCATATGAAACACACCTTATGGAAAAAAAAGTATTCCCTATGCCAGAAGCAGAAGGGAAAAGAACCCAGCTGTTACTATATTGTAATAAGTCACATATCTCAAGAAAGAATGAGTTCATCAGAAAATGAATCAGTCAGCAAGGAGTGAGAGAAAGGAAGGCATGAATTATCACTATGCTTCCAGCACTGACTGGGAAACAAAGTGTCCTAGGAAAATAAAATGATGCAAGCATGCCCAATTCTGCTTATTGTTGAGACAGATCTATCAGACCATTGGAGCCTGATGCCCTGAAACATGTGAGCTATCCAGCCAACTCTCCTTGTTCTGATTTCGTGCTCACAAGCTACCTTCTGATAATCTAGCCTCCCAGGATGTTTCTCTACAGCGAGAGAATATTCTGGTGCACTGGAAAGTTACATTTCTTTCTATAAATTATAGCATTGGCATTCTGTATTTCATACTTCATTCTCCTGTGGATTTAGCTGATGTGAATCAGCATGCCTACGCCCAATAAAACTTTGAGACTTTGACACTGTCTGCTTTCTGAATCTGTGAGGCTTAGGGGTCAGACCGTGTGTTGAGATGAGCTCAGCAGGTGATGCCTCTCCAGGGACTGCTGTTAACTAGCAAGCCACACATATTATTTTTTAACTTCTCCATTGCCTAATTCACAAGAGTTGCAAGGCTAACATGAAATAATGCATTCGAGAGCTGTAGAGTTCTTTTGGGGAACACTGAAAAGATGGTAAAAGAAACAATCTAAGTGTGCAATATGGACCTTCTACATCTGGCTATTTTGAACCATCTGTAGTATAGAAGAAAAACCTTCCAATCTAGGAACAATGGGTGTATCTGCCCCAGGAAGAATGTAAAACTCATAGGGAAAGTTTCCGAAACTGAGTCATCTTTCCTTGCCTGAATACTTTTATTCCAGGGATAGAAATTCTATATTTTCCTTTTAAGAGTGCAACATTCCAATACAAAAATTTGGAACTATGAGTGATTCTTTCATAAAGTATATGCTGCTGCTGCTGCTAAGTTGCTTCAGTTGTGTCCGACTCTGTGCGACCCCATAGATGGCAGGCTCCGCCGTCCCTGGGATTCTCCAGGCAGGAACATTGGAGTGGGTTGCCATTTCTTTCTAGATATTCAAATATAACACATTGTATGTGACAGGTAAGAGGCCTAGCTATATAACCTTGTTGGACCCTGTGAAAAATAGTAATTCAGAGTCCCTTGTTCAAAAATCAAGTTAAAATGTCATAAAATATATTAAAATATATAGATCTTTCTTTCCTTTCATAGTCTCTCTCTTCACTTATCTTGGCGTTTTTCACTTGCTACTTAATGTCATTCTAAGTAAAGAAGAAATAATCTTAAAAAAGCATTGATTTTATTGTCCATTTTAATATTGTACAATGCCAACCCTGAAAATATAAGAGCACTCATCTGCACAATCATCAAAATTAGACAATTCCTACCTCTCACAGGTCACATGTGCACATGTATTTCTTTCTTGCTAGACCAAAGAAAGCACTGAACAAAAATAATTCAGGAGAAGGAAATGGCAATCCACTCCAGTATTCTTGCCTGGAGAATCCCATGGACAGAGAAGCCTAGTAGGTTACAGTCCATGGGGTCGCAAAGAGTCGGACACGACTGAGTGACTTCACCTCACCTCACCTTACTTCTATCAATGTTCTCTACCTTTAGTTTACTAATGAATAAGGCCAGATAGACAAGTAAAAGAACTATGAGGTCTTTCCTTTTTTTAATGTCATTATTTTCAGCGTAAGTAGTTTAATACAAGGAAGTAACACGAGTAAGAATGAATATGATAGGGTTTTGGTCACTGTATTTCTTAGAATGTCATTGCCTTCTTTCTGCCTTTGAAAAAAGTTCTGATTTGAATAAAAATTGTGGTCTCTTGGGGTTGTCAGCAAGCTTGACACTTCTCACACTTAGCCAGTCATAGACATAACATACTTGATGTAATGTAGTTACCTTGTACTGACAGCATCTCACTGCTCTCCCGTGTATCTGGGTCCACTGGGATTCTTGCTCATGGGGCCCTGCAAATGGTCTGTGCTTATGCAGCAACAAGGAACAGAGAGATCACACACATTATGTAGGTCTCTTCTGCTTTCAAGCATGCTTAAAATAGGAATAATAAGAAATTATTAAGAATTTTAAGACAGCATAGCGTTAAACCAAGCATGGGTTTGTTCTGACCGGGGTGGCTTGATCAACTGCCCAGGTCACAAGACCATGAAGCCAGCCCTAACATGCATTGCTTTACTAAGTTACTTCAGTCGTGTCTGACTCTTCCCGACCCTACGTCTGTGGCCCACCAGGTTGCTCTGTCCACGGGGATTCTTTAGGCGAGAATACTGGAGTGGCTTGCCATGCCTCCTCCAGGGGATCTTCCTGATCCAGGGATCAAACCCTCATCATTTATGTTTCCTGCAATGTAGGCGGGTTTTTTCCCACTAGCGCCACCTGATAAGCCCCTGCTCTAAGAAAAAATAATTAAACATTTGCAACAACTATAAGAGGTTAGCACTACAATTATCTCCCATTTCAGAAAGAGGAAACAAGCACAGAGAGGTCAAGTAGTGCATTCAAGTGTTACTAAGATCTAGTAAGTGGCAGAGCTCGGATTTGAATCCAGGCTTTTAAATTCAAGATACCATGTTCTTAACCAATACACAATGTTGCTTCTAAAGAGGCTGATTTTAAATTCAGCTCCAAGTTTCCTTGCTCTTCTCCACTTCCTCACTTTCTAAAATTATAAAAGGCAATTCATATTCATCATTTTTAAAAAACCCACATATATTGTGTGCAATTATTGTCATTGCCTAAAGTTTATAATAACTGGTATAAAGAATAATAATATTTATCACTGAATGCTTTCCTCTGGGCCTAGCAATTTGATAAGGTGGTTTCAGTTTTTACCTGTGCTTCCAGTATTCTTGCCTGGAGAATTCAATGGACAGAGGAAGCTGGCGGGCTACAGTCCATGGGGTCGCAAAAAGTCAGCCACAACTGAGCACATCAGCACACAGATAAGAACATAGACAGTTAGAGAAATTAAGTAACTTTTGTCGGACCTGGGTAGTAAGAGTCAGACAACTTGGCACCAACATCCAGAGGTTTACATACTTTGTCATAGCACTATAATTTTCCTGTTGCCCATTTTAAATGTGCCAAGGTAAGCAATAGGGATCAGACCTATATGGATAGAGTTTATTCTTGCCAGATTTCTGTTAAGTCCCACATGTTTAATTCAATTGCAAGAAGTAACGTGTTTGATATTCAAATATGTACCCCAGTGCAAATTTGCTGTTTTTCTTTAAGAGAGTCTTCCTCTGTGTGTAGAAAGTTCAAATAGATTTAGCCTAGGATGAAATGCCCAGAAATATAAAGAAGACACAAGAGCTTGAGGTGCTGCCCTTGGAAAAACTATTAGCACTAACTGATAATCTCTAAGCAAATAGAGATAGTAATTGGATGAGCTCTTTTAATTGAATCCAATAGAGAAAGGAGCTTAAGTCCTGCCTTGTTCTTGATGTCCACTAACACTACATAATTCTTTGGACAACCTTGAGATCAAAAGAGGTGGGCATAAAACTGGAAAGCTCCCAGAGAAGTCTCAAAAACAGTTTTCTTTCTACTTAGAAGCTGTTTTCGGAGAAGGCAATGGCACCCCACTCCAGTACTCTTGCCTGGAAAATCCCATGGATGGAGGAGTCTGGAAGGCTGCAGTCCATGGGGTCGCTGAGGGTCGGACACGACTGAGCGACTTCACTTTCACTTTTCACTTTCTTGCATTGGAGAAGGAAATGGCAACCCACTCCAGTGTTCTTGCCTGGAGAATCCCAGGGACGGGGGAGCCTGGTGGGCTGCCGTCTATGGGGTCACACAGAGTCGGACACGACTGAAGCGACTTAGCAGCAGAAGCTGTTTTCAGAAAACATAATTGTTACAGTAGACCACAAAATTAAATAACAGAAGCATAATCTGAATAAGCATCTCCCAAAATCTTACTAAATTAGGTGACATAAAAAGAGAAAGAAAACCTAAAGAAGTAATTTTGGTTTAGGACATAAAATTAACTGAGGAGCTAAGGGACTATTAAAGTCTAGAAGCCTTGTGCAATGATGAAAGACTTTTAAATCTCTGGCAAATTTTCAAGACACATAACCGAAAATTAGGACTGTTCTTTCTCACAGATTTTTAATTATAAGAGGATTTTATTCAGAAGTAGCTGAATTCTTTCACCCTCAATTTTATATTCTGCAGTTAACTAAGATCCATCACAGAACACTTGGTTCTTCTATTGCTGTTCACCTGAAGGAAATCAACCCATCAGAGACATTTTCAAAATAACTGAAGACCTAAACTCATTTTAAAAAACAGGAAATAAAGAGATAACCGAAGCACACCTTCTAGTGAAAAAAAAGGCATTTATTCCTTTAAGGAACCATACACCTCCTATTCATGTGTTTTTTATTTTTTTAATAGCAGCTGTTTTAACTTGAGTTCCTCTAGAAGAAAAGAGCCACAGACGAAAGATTACATGCAACAAGAGTATGACAGAAGTGTTGGGAAGGTGGGCTTCCTTGGGAGCTCAGACAATAAAGAATCTGCCTGCAATGCAGGAGACCTGGGTTTGATGTCAGGAATGAGGGATAAAGGAAATTAAATAGGGAATAAGGGAGAATACAAGAATACACTCTGGAGTTGGCTTCTGCCACTATGGGAGAACAACTGGTGCTACAATTGAAAGGATCAAATGAGAAGCCATATGAAATATATCTCATTTAATGTGACTGTCTAGGAAAAAAGACAGCCACTTATTCACTGGTCAAAGGACTCCCTCCACTAAAACACACAATCACATGCACACACACACACATACACACACACACAACTTCAACAGCAACACTTGTGAGTGCCAGCAGGTTCCTGTGAATGTCACATATCCTTGTGAAAGAGAAGCTGCAGGTCAGGCAGCCAGAGGCATGCACTGGGCAGACCCGAGATGGGGGCTGTCAGGATGCTCCTGCCGGAAGCTGGGTAAAGCCAGCATAGAACAGGTGCCTGCCGCTGCAGCGGGAGGTGTGATAGACAGGTGTGACAGAGAGGATATAAATGGTGCCAAGAGGAGCCTGATAGAGTCAACATGCCTCTTTCAGACCAATTTCCATTCTTGAGTTCTAAGCAACTGTTTTAAATTTGGTGGCACAGATGAACTCTACTACTGTCTTCTTAAGGTAATAATACTGATGTTTCACATGATTCACAAGCATACCTTGAAGTGGGCTTAAATTTTCTCCATTCCCAAACCCCTCACATCCTGAACTCTCCTCTTCTGATGAAGAGTGAACCTCTATGGAGTCCACATTAGCCCCCACAGGTTTCCTGCTAACTCTATTCACTCACACACTATCCTGGCTAGTGATGCCTCGCTGAACTGCCAAATCTAGCAGTCTTCCCTCTGCCTAGAGCACTCTCGGTGTTCCACTGCACTGGTGTGGTTAGACACCCTGTCCCTGAAGATGAACAGTTTTTGCCTCCTCTGGCATTTTTCTTCAGCTTCTTCTATTTCTCTGCATTGACTCTCATCATCCCTTCCAAGCTTACTTTCTCTCTTCTCTCTCTGAAGGTCTAATTTCCCCCAAGATTCCACTCTCTATCCTCATAATTCCCTCAGTGATAACAATAGCAACTGTGTCCCCACCACAGAATGCCCTTTTACCCACTCCCAATTGTCCAATCACTCCTTCAGCTGTATTCTGTTTTTTATTATTAATTTATTTTAATTGGAGGCTAATTACTTTACAATATTGTGGTGGTTTTTGCCATACACTGGCATGAATCAGCCATGGATGTACATGTGTCCCCCCATCCCAAACCCCTCTCTCACCTCCCTCCCCATCCCATCCCTCTGGGTTGTCCCAGCACAGCGGCTTTGAGTGCCCTGTTTCATGCATCGAACTTGGACTGGTCATCTGTTTCACATATGGCAATATAAATGTTTCAATGCTATTCTCTCAAATCATTCCACCCTCAGCTTCTCCCACAATGTCCAAAATTCTATTCTTTATATCTGTGTCTCTTTTGCTGTCTTGCACATAGGGTTGTCGTTACCATCTTTCTAAATTCCATATATATATGCACTCAGTTCAGTTCAGTTCAGTTCAGTCACTCAGTCGTGTCCGACTCTTTGTGACCCCATGAACTGCAGCACGCCAGGCCTCCCTGTTCATCACCATCTCCCGGAGTTCACTCAGACTCATGTCCATCGAGCCAGTGATGCCATTCAGCCATCTCATCCTCTGATGCTGTAAAGAGCAATATTGCATAGGAACCTGGAATGTCAGGTCCATGAATCAAGGCAAATTGGAAGTGGTCAAACAGGAGATGGCAAGAGTGAATGTTGACATTCTAGGAATCAGTGAACTAAAATGGACTGGAATGGGTGAATTTAACTCAGATGATCATTATATCTACTACTGTGGGCAGGAATCCCTTAGAAGAAATGGAGTAGCCATCATGGTCAACAAGAGTCTGAAATGCAGTACTTGGATGCAATCTCAAAAACGACAGAATGATCTCTGTTCATTTCCAAGGCAAACCATTCAATATATGCATTAGTATACTGTATTGGTGTTTTTCTTTCTGACTTACTTCACTCTGTATAATAGGCTCCAGTTTTATCCACCTCATTAGAACTAACTCAAATGTGTTCTTTTTAATAGCTGAGTAATATTATGTTGTGTATATGTACAACTTGAGTTGACTCCATGGAAAAGACGCTGATGCTGGGAGGGATTGGGGCCAGGAGGAGAAGGGGACGACAGAGGATGAGATGGTTGGATGGCATCACTGACTCAATGGACATGAGTTTGAGTAAACTCTGGGAGTTGGTGATGGATAGGGAGGCCTGGCATCCTGTGATTCATGGGGTTGCAAAGAGTCAGAAACAACTGCGTGACTGAACTGACTGACTGACTGACAACTTTCTTATCCATCTGCCAAAGGATATCTAGGTTGCTTCCATTTCCTAGCTATTGTAAACAGAGCTGCAATGAACATTGGGGTACACGTCTTTCTTTCAATTCTGATTTCCTTGGTGTGTATGCCCAGCAGTGGGATTGCTGAGTCATAGGTCAGTTATATTTCCAGTTTTTTTAAAAGAATCTCCACACTGTTTTCCCCAGTGGTGCTACTAGTTTGCATTCCCACAACAGTGTAAGAGGATTCCCTTTTCTCCACACCCTCTTCAGCATTTATTGTTTGTACTCTTTGATGGCAGTCATTCTGACCAGTGGGAGATGGTACTTCATTGTGGTTTTGATTTGCATTTCTCTGATAATGACTGATGTTGAGCAACTTTTCATGTGTTTGTTAGCCACCATCTGTATGTCTTCTTTGGAGAAATGTTTATGTAGTTTTTTGACCCATTTTTTAATTTTATTTATTTTTTCTGGTATTGAGCTGCATGAGCTGCTTGTATATTTATAGAGCAGTCTTAAGTGTGGAAACCAGCATCCCAAGAGCAGCTTATTCTAACTAAACCTGTGACCTTGTCTCTCGAGCTTTATCTCCTTCTGTGTTTCCTATTTCATTCTTGCAGCCTCCCAGCTCCTAAATTCTGTTTATTAGCACCTCACACACATTTCTTCTACATATTTACCAAGAAGAAATAGTATACTATTCACCTCCTTTTAAGTAAGTCAATGGAAAATGTACTCAAAATTTAAATGACCTGGAGTTCATTTATATCTTTAACAGTCCCAGCCTGGTGATCCCCTCAGTCCTAGAAAAGTCTGGCAAAAGGTAAGGTCCAGAAGGGGTTCATCCACTCAGGACCAGCCAAAAGTTAGGCTCAATTCAGTTCAGTTCAGTTCAGTCGCTTTGCATCAGGTGGCCAAGTATTGGCGTTTCAGCTTCAAACTGAAACTCTGTCCCCATTAAATAGTAACTCCCAGTATCCCCTCCTTCCTCGTCCACTGATGTACTTTCTGACTATGAATTTGTCTGTTCTAGGTATTTCGTTATGAGTATACTCAAACAGTATTCTTCTTCACCTAATGTATTAATATATTGGAATGCATTTTTAGAATTAACTTAATATATATCTTACAAACAGATTGTACCTTCTTTTTTCTCCTGTGTTATATAGTAGATCTTCATCAGCCATCTACTTTATATATAGTAGAGTATATATGTCAATGTATACTTGTTTGCTTCTCCTTTGTTTCACACTCCACTCACATACCTTCATTCCTGCTTCCTCCCCAAGTTAAAAATCTAAATGTATCCTTTAATATTTGTGTTCCATGCTCATGTAGACATGTATATATTCACATGTACATTTGCATATGTATATACATACATACCCATATCTAAGCTTTAGTAATACATTATAAAAATTGGATGATTATGGTATTTTAGCTATTGTTCTTCTGTGTAATTTCACAGAAATCTTTCAAAGTACCTAGTAAAATTCTCATTCATTGTTTTCAGTGATTTGGAAGCACAATAATTTATCTATCTTTTTTATTATGATGGATTTTTCCCCACTCTGAATAATGCTGATGTAAACAAACTTGTAGATATATTATATGAACTTGAAGTTTTCTTTATATAGAATATATTATCAGGAAAGGGATTACTGAGCCATAAGCATATGTGTACAATTTTATAGCTGCCAAGGGGATTGTTTTTGTATTTCAGTTCAGTTCAGTCGCTATCTTTTTTATTATGATGGATTTTTCCCCACTCTGAATAATGCTGATGTAAACAAACTTGTAGATACATTATATGAACTTGAAGTTTTCTTTATATAGAATATATTATCAGGAAAGGGATTACTGAGCCATAAGCATATGTGTACAATTTTATAGCTGCCAAGGGGATTGTTTTTGTATTTACTTTAGTATTTTATAAGCATGCTGTTTTTCCCACTCCTGGTAGCAATAGATTTTATATTCATCTCAGTATTTGTCAGTCTGAACAGCAAAATGTGAAATCTATTACTTTATCTTTTCCTGACTACTAATGTGTGTATGCATATTTTCATGTATTTTTGATGATACAAATTTTCAGTGTGTAAAACATTTTTTTTTTCGTACTTATTGCTACTTTTCTATCACATCTTTCTCATCAGTGTTTGAGTCTTTTTACAGATAGTAGCTTTTCCCTCTAGTTTACAAGTCTTTCAAATTTACTGTTGGTTTATTCACTTCATTTATGGTATCTTTGTCGTAATGAAAAATTTGTAATTGTATATAATTAATTAGTTTTCACTGTTCTATTTATTTTTGCTTCCCTGGGTCTTCTTGCTGCACCCAGGCTTTCTCCAATTGTGGTGAGTGGGGACTGCTCTTCAATACAGCGCATGGTCTTCTCATTGCGGCAGTTTGCTTTGTCACAGAGCATGGACTCTAGGGCAGATGGGTGGGCTTCACAGGCAAGATGAACAGCTGTGACCATAATTGAATCATCATACAATTTAATGTTTTTGTTTTACTCTGAAGGTAGAAGGAGAAAAACAATGATGGACAATTTTTCAATTCCATCTCTGTATTGTAAAAGACAGATGAGCAAGAAGAGCTTCAGAATAGACCAAATGAAACTCCCACTATGAAAAGAAAATGTTGAGCACCCAAGAAAATTAAGAAAAAGGGTGAAAAACAAAATGCACAAGAGAAATGGTAGCTCAGGATTAGGAGAATTTAAAAGACCACAATACAGGTAAAAGATAAAAAAGTATAAATCTTATTATGATATATTTACATTGATCATATACTTATTTATTCATTCAATTAGTAATTACCCATTAGGCCAATTCACTGTATTTCAGGCCTTGTAGTAGCTACTAGGGATACAGAAAATACTCCTGACTTCATGAAGCAATTATCTTTCTTCCTTCTCTTCTCGTTCTCATTCTTCTTTCATTAATAAACCCTTCCTAGCATACGATCTGACACATAACAACTGCTCTATAAATGTTCAGGTAAAGAAACCAATATCTTAGGGCTAAATATTATTTAAAAATATTGAAATGTGTGTACTATCATGTAAGAACGAAGCACCAGCCTATGTTCGATACAGGATACAGGAGGCTTGGGGCTGGTACACAGGGATGATCCAGAGAGAGGATATGGTGTGGGAGGTGGGAGGGGATTCAGGATTGGGAGCTTGTATACACCCGTGGTGGATTCATGTCAATGTATGGCGAAACCAATACGGTATTGTAATGTAAAATAAAGTAAAAAAAAAAATTTTTTTAAACAAATTAAGTAGGTGAAAAGAATAAAGAACACAACTCAAGACAATTAAGTCAAAAGAAAACAATGAAAACTGTTAATTTTTTATTTAACAGACATCTAAAGATATATCTACTCTGTAACCTACACTAGGTTAAGAGCTATCCATAAGATTTATATTTTGGTTCTCTCTTAAAAATTCCTATTTATCTTCTAAGATGTTGCAATTTTTCATGCATTATGAGTAAATTTTCTTTTACATTATTGAGGATAATCGTAAAAATTTCTTTAAAATACTTCTTTAGTTCCAACATTTTGGTCTCCTTGCAAGTCAGTCTTCATTTGCTCCATTGCCTGTCTTTTCTCTTCAGAACTGATCACATCTTCCTGGTTCTCCAATGTTAAATAATTTTTAATTATGTCATAAACGCTATTGTGGAGACTTAGTTCCTTGTTTGTTTCAATAAGTAATTAATATGCTTGAACTCAACTGGTAAATTCTGTATTTTAAGAGATAATTCAAATTTCAATTCAGTTCTTTTGACCTCTGCTTGAGAGCCTGGAAGTTTTTCCATTCACATATGGTTGAGGGATCAGTCAGATATTTAGGCAAAGTTTCTCTACTCAAAATTTAGAGCTTCCTGTTTGTTACTTTTTCTTTCTTGAGATTCCTTTTTCCATTTTTCTGGCAGCTATGAGAAAGCTGAGCACCAAAGAATTGATACCTTTGAACTGTGGTGTTGGAAAAGACTCTTGAGAGTCCCTTGGACTGCAAGGAGATCCAACCAGTCCATTCTAAAGGAGATCAGCCCTGGGTGTTCTTTGGAAGGAATGATGCTAAAGCTGAAACTCCAGTACTTTGGCCACCTCATGCGAAGAGTTGACTCATTGGAAAAGATTCTGATGCTGGGAGGGGTTGGGACAACTCAAGACAATTAAGTCAAAAGAAAACAATGAAAACTGTTAATTTTTTATTTAACAGACATCTAAAGATATATCTACTCTGTAACCTACACTAGGTTAAGAGCTATCCATAAGATTTATATTTTGGTTCTCTCTTAAAAATTCCTATTTATCTTCTAAGATGTTGCAATTTTTCATGCATTATGAGTAAATTTTCTTTTACATTATTGAGGATAATCGTAAAAATTTCTTTAAAATACTTCTTTAGTTCCAACATTTTGGTCTTCTTGCAAGTCAGTCTTCATTTGCTCCATTGCCTGTCTTTTCTCTTCAGAACTGATCACATCTTCCTGGTTCTCCAATGTTAAATAATTTTTAATTATGTCATAAACGCTATTGTGGAGACTTGGTTCCTTGTTTGTTTCAATAAGTAATTAATATGCTTGAACTCAACTGGTAAATTCTGTATTTTAAGAGATAATTCAAATTTCAATTCAGTTCTTTTGACCTCTGCTTGAGAGCCTGGAAGTTTTTCCATTCACATATGGTTGAGGGATCAGTCAGATATTTAGGCAAAGTTTCTCTACTCAAAATTTAGAGCTTCCTGTTTGTTACTTTTTCTTTCTTGAGATTCCTTTTTCCATTTTTCTGGCAGCTATGAGAAAGCTGAGCACCAAAGAATTGATACCTTTGAACTGTGGTGTTGGAAAAGACTCTTGAGAGTCCCTTGGACTGCAAGGAGATCCAACCAGTCCATTCTAAAGGAGATCAGCCCTGGGTGTTCTTTGGAAGGAATGATGCTAAAGCTGAAACTCCAGTACTTTGGCCACCTCATGCGAAGAGTTGACTCATTGGAAAAGATTCTGATGCTGGGAGGGGTTGGGGGCAGGAGGAGAAGGGGACGACAGAGGATGAGATGGTTGGATGGCATCATTGACTTGATGGATGTGAGTTTGAGTGAACTCCGGGAGATGGTGATGGACAGGGAGGCCTGACTTGCTGCGATTCATGGGGTCGCAAAGAGTTGAACACGACTGAGCGACTTAACTGAACTGATTGTGGTTCCAAAGTATGTTCTCTGGCTCTTCAAAATTGAAAATTTTTTCTGTTTCTACCCTCTCTATCAATCTCTCAAATCACTGGCCACAGCTTATACACAGGTTAAAATCTATAAAACTGGAAAAGTCAGATCAGTGTGTTTTTCCCTCTTCCATATAACTTCTCTAAAATACACTTGCTTTTGTTTCACTTTCTAGTGCCATGGTCTTCATTTTTGTTTTGTAATTTTACCCAGAATTTATAGTTGCTATCTATGGAAAAGTCAGTCTGGTAAGAGCTTTGTCAGTCACATAAGAAGCAGAGGTCTCCAACACATTTTAAAAGTTTTTAAAGTTGTAGGTAAAATAAAATACAAGTATTTAAAATGTGAATAATTTAACTCAAAGTACTTTGCAAATCAAACAGGTATAGATATATAAAGTACAGATGTGAAAAATGTAAAATCACTGAATAAGGAAATTATGTCCATTTGTTGTATTTTAAGTCCAACTGTGAGTTCAAGCATGTCTCTGTTAATTGTAATTATATTTTGCAGTTTAAAAATTACTTGTAAGGTTATTAAGGCAATTATTTTCACTTAAATGCATTTTGGAGGCAAAAAAAAAAAAAGTTGGAGGTGTCTGAAGAAATCAGCATTAGTATCTAATAACTTGGCTTAAAAGTATTTGTTTGATTAAATTTGGTAGTTTTCTGCCAAATTTGAAGGAAAGGGAGATTCAGCTATTTCCTCACAATCATTTTTTAATCACTTCATAAAAACAAATTTATAGCTTCCTTAGCATGAGCCACTGAGGCCACTGCAAACTATACATCCTCTGGGTGACAAAATAAATCTATATAACCATTTTATTGATCCATATCCCAAGCTGCACAAACTTTTAAACTGAGAGTGACATTGTTGGATTTTATAGTATCCTAAGGGAAACTTAGGTATAGATCTAGATATGAACAGCAAAACAAGTATGCTGCTGCTACTGCTAAGTCGCTTCAGTCATGTCTGACTCTGTGTGACCCATAGAAGGCAGCCCACCAGGCTCCCCCGTCCCTGGGATTCTCCAGGCAAGAACACTGGAGTGGGTTGCCATTTCCTTCTCCAATGCATTAAAGTGAAAAGTGAAAGTGAAGTCGCTCAGTCGTGTCAGACTCTTTGCAACCCTATGGACTATTGAGCAGAAAATTTAGAAATCTTGGTTGAGACAACTCAATGCAAATTGTTTCCCTACTCTTCTAATTTTCTTAAAAATAACTTCACCAAAAAAGGTAGAGTTATATTTAATTTTTTAATACCCCTCATTAAAAAGTGAGATATCACCAGGAAGCTAGGAAGGGATTTATCTCCTTTAGCAGTGGATCTCTCCTTGGCAATAGAGGCCCATAAATTTTATTTCAGACAGCAAAAATTTCCCCTTTTGTAGGTTAATCCATCAGAGTCATAGGCCAACCCTGATCCCAGCAGACAAGAAGGGGCAGCCTCAGTCCAGGAAAGATCACTTTCCACTGTCCACTAGACTGCTGGTTTGAATAGCTCAAGGTTGTCCCCCAGTGCCTCCAGCTTCCTTAGGATGGTACAAGTCACGGCAAGAATGGGGAAGAGGAGCCGGTGGTGGACAGGGAGGCCGGGCGTGCTGCGACTCTGGTCACAGAGAGTCAGACACGACTGAGCGACTGAACTGAACTGAACTAAATATAAACTCACAGCTTTAAAAATAGACATAAATAAAGAAATTTAGATGTTGATGTGTGCACATGTGTACATATGTAGTCTATCTACTGCATGGGCTTGGGAGCATTGGCACCTCAATAATCATAAACACATCCAGTACTCAGATCTTGACTCTAAATACCAATCTCCACTACAAGGAATTAGAGTTGCTTGAAGAAATAGCTGATTTCAGGGCAAGCTGAAGCAGGGCAAGCATAAATTAAGAACATGTTGTATAAGGAAGTAAGAAAGTACTCAAGGAAGTTAGAGATATGTCAGAAAGACAGAGAAACTGGATAAAAAGGGACTCTACCTGGCCAAATTGGGGAAAAAACAAACATCAAAATAAATAATGACAACAATGACTAATAGCTCAAATAAAATGAAACAGTTTTAATGTATCTATACAGATAAAAATAAATAAAAAATGACCAATTTGAAAGTTTAATGAGGAACATTATATTTACATAGTTCAAACTGCTTTCTCATGGTTTTCTTGTTATCTGCAAAAGGGAAAAGGGAAGTAGAAAAGCCTGACAGACATCTCCAGAATCAAATGATCAAAGCTAGCACCACTAATTTTGAACAAGTCAAAACTGTGCACCCTGTGATAGGATATATATATATGTGTGTGTGTGTGTGTGTGTGTGTGTGTGTGTGTGTGTGTATCCCTTCTGTGATATTCTTGCCAAAAATAGACTATACTCAAAAGTACTAAAGTCATGAAAGTCAAGGCAAGATCATCCTAAGACCTAATGAGAATAAAGAGAAATGACAATGAAATATAGCAATGATTTTGAATTTGATCATCCTACTGTAAAGAATATATGGGGACAATTGCTGAAACATGAATGCATCTGATGATTAGAAAATGTTGTTGTCACAACATTTTTCAATGTTGTGAAAAATCACTCCATACACTACGTTAAAATATTCTGAGGTGACTGGGCAGCAAGTCACCAGCTTGAGCTCAAAAGGTTCAAGTGAAAAAAAAGACATGTATACTGTACTTGAAACTTTCCTATAAATTTATGATTATTTCAAAATACATATTTTTAGTAAAACTGTGAAACTTTACTTAAAAGTTTTAATGAGGAAAAATGAAGATATATAAACTTACTGTATTGGGTCCCTTCCCTCTGTGTTCTCTGCAGAAATCAGACTGATCAACACATAGTAAAATGTGGTTGAGTCATCCAGAAGTTCTATTTCTCTGTCCTCCTTCAAAACCTATTGTCTGCAGCACACATCTTTACCCTGTAGCCTATAGTGTTTATATATACACACACACACACACACATACATATATATATATATATATACACACATCATATATGTGCATGCTACATAATATTTTAAACAATATAGATATTTTCACTGAATAGCTAATGGATTTATCACTGGCACCAATTTATACGTAATTGTATAAATACAGAAAATAAATTTCCTACATTTAAATGTGTTAATGCAAAAAATACTCTTCCAGGGCAAAGTTATTTAAAGAAAATAAAAGCCATATTGTAAAGTATCACTGCTGCTGCTGCTAAGTTGCTTCAGTCGTGTCTGATTCTTCGCAACTCCAGGGACTGCAGCCTACCAGGCTCCTCCATCCATGGGATTTTCCCAGGCAAGAGAACTGGAGTGGGAGAGAACCACAAAAAATTGCATTCATTAAACACTTGAATGCCTTTCTATTTAGGTTAATGTGGTAAAGCTAGTTTGCTGTTCTGGAACTCTTTTCCCTTTCCTCCTGGGCTCACAGGCATACTTCATTTCATACAGCACTTGTTAACCTGGATTCCTCAATGACTGTGTGGAGCATAGAGCCCTCCTTCCCCATTACCATTTTACCATTTTATCTTTAAATGAGAAAAGGTAAGTCTCTGCATTTTAATTCACTGAGATTTTCCTCCTGCCATAGCAACTGCTGCTGCTGCTGCTAAGTCTCGTCAGTCATATTCGACTCTGTGCGACCCCATAGACGGCAGCCCACCAGGCTCCCCCATCCCTAGGATTCTCCAGGCAAAAGTACTGCAGTGGGTTGCTATTGCCTTCTCCAGTGCATGAAAATGAAAAGTGAAAATGAAGTCGCTCAGTCGTGTCTGACTCTTCGCGACCCCATGGACTGCAGCCTACCAGGCTCCTCCATCCATGAGATTTTCCAGGCAAGCTACTATCACCCAAACCAGTGTATGTTTTTACTCTCAGATCTGATGTGGGGACCACAGCTGATTGTGGGGGACTGTTAATTCCCTGAGCTTACTTATAGTGAAGCATTTATAGGACTAACCAGCCATTCTCCTGCTAATACTAGCTCCTTCTTAAAGAATGAAACTCTCCAATTGTGCTGATGAAATCATTCCTTTTTCTCCACCTATCAAAAACTTGCTTTCAGAAAGGGGGTGAAGAAGAATTAAATAGAACAAGCTGCCAGATTCCTCACTATCTATCCATCCACCTGTTAACGCCTATGGACAGAAGCCTCTAAAATCTACTGGGTGCAGAATGTCAAATCTAGTGCATGAGAAAATGTATACTAAGTGTGATCCAACCAGTCCATTCTGAAGGAGATCAACCCTGGGGTTTCTTTGGAAGGAATGATGCTAAAGCTGAAACTCCAGTACTTTGGCCACCTCATGCGAAGAGTTGACTCATTGGAAAAGACTCTGATGCTGGGAGGGATTGGAGGCAGGAGGAGAAGGGGACGACCAAGGATGAGATGGCTGGATGGCATCACGGACTCGATGGACGTGAGTCTGAGTGAACTCTGGGAGTTGGTGATAGACAGGGAGGCCTGGCGTGCTGTAATTCATGGGGTCGCAAAGAGTCGGACATGACTGAGCGACTGAACTGAACTGAACTGAAGTGTGATGTTATTACTTCAGATAATTCTGGAATAGTGTCAATATAAGAGCAGAAGACCTAGAATGCTGTGGCAGCAAACAGCAGAAGACTTAATCTGGTCTAGTTATGAGGAGTCTTCCCCGAGAAAAATCACTGCTAATCTCTGAAATCCTCTATGCAGGTTGCTTTCCTGAATTGGGGTTTTTGCAGATCCATCTTTTACCCTATGTGGGATTCTCCATGGTATCTGACAAGCCATTTTATCTCTACTTTCTATTGTTTTCCTCAGTTCAAACAACTTTCCATTTTCCCATCTGTAAAGTGGGAATAGAAATACACATTTCACAGGTAGGTTTAAGACAAAGAAGTATGAGGAAGTGCCTAGCAAGCTAAATGACACATAATAGGCAACAACAAATGTAATTTTATACCTTAAGGCCCCAAGTTTCTTCAATAAGATGACCAAAGTGAAAGAAAAGAGTGAAAAAGTTGGTTTAAAGCTCAACATTCAGAAAACGAAGATCATGGCATCCGGTCCCATCAGTTCAGTTCAGTTCAGTTCAGTCACTCAGTCGTGTCTGACTCTTTGCGACCCCATGAATACAGCACGCCAGGCCTCCCTGTCCATCACCAACTCCCAGAGTTCACTCAGACTCACGTCCATCGAGTCAGTGATGCCATCCAGCCATCTCATCCTCTGTCGTCCCCTTCTCTTCCTGCCTCCAATCCCTCCCAGCATCAGAGTCTTTTCCAATGAGTCAACTCTTCGCATGAGGTGGCCAAAGTACTGGAGTTTCAGCTTTAGCATCATTTCTTCCAAAGAAATCCCAGGGTTGATCTCCTTCAGAATGGACTGGTTGGATCTCCTTGCAGTCCGAGGGATTCTCAAGAGTCTTCTCCAACACCACACTTCAAAAGCATCAATTCTTCAGCACTCAGCTTCTTCACAGTCCAACTCTCACATCCATACATGACCACAGGAAAAACCATAGCCTTGACTAAACGGACCTTAGTCGGCAAAGTAATGTCTCTGCTTTTGAATATACTATCTAGGTTGGTCATAACTTTTCTTCCAAGGAGTAAGCGTCTTTTAATTTCATGGCTGCAGTCACCATCTGCAGTGATTTTGGAAAGAATGAAGGGATGGAGCCAAAGCAAAAACAATACCCAGTTGTGCATGTGACTGGTGATCCGATGCTGTAAAGAACAATATTGCATAGGAACCTGGAATGTCAGGTCCATGAATCAAGGCAAATTGGAAGTGGTCAGACAAGAGATGGCAAGGGTGAATGTCGACATTCTAGGAATCAGCGAACTAAAATGGACTGGAATGGATGAATTTAACTCAGATGATCATTATATCTACTACTGCGGGCAGGAATCCCGCAGAAGAAATGGAGTAGCCATCATGGTCAACAAAAGAGTCCAAAATCCAGTACTTGGATGCAGTCTCAAAAATGACAGAATGATCTCTGTTCGTCTCCAAGGCAAACCATTCAATATCACAGTTATCCAAGTCTATGCCCCAACCAATAACACTGAAGAAGATGAAGTTTAACGGTTTTATGAAGACCTACAAGATCTTTTAGAACTAACACCCAAAAAAGATGTCCTTTTCATTATAGGGTACTGGAATGCAAAAGTAGGAAGTTAAGAAACACCTGGAGTAACAGGCAAATTTGGCCTTGGAATGTGGAATGAAGCAGGGCAAAGACAAATAGAGTTTTGCCAAGAAAATGCACTGGTCATAGCAAACACCCTCTTCCAACAACACAAGGGAAGACTCTACACGTGGACATCACCAGATGGTCAACACCAAAATCAGATTGATTATATCCTATGCAGCCAAAGATGGAGAAGCTCCATACAGTCAACAAAAACAAGACCAGGAGCTGGCTGTGGCTCATATCATGAACTCCTTATTACCAAATTCAGACTTAAATTGAAGAAAGCAGGGAAAACCACTAGACCATTCCAGTATGACCTAAATCAAATCCCTTATGATTATACAGTGGAAGTGAGGAATAGATTTAAGGGCCTAGATCTGATAGATAGAGTGCCTGACCCATCACTTCATGGGAAATAGATGGGGAAACAGTGGAAACAGTGTCAGACTATTTGGGGGGGCTCCAAAATCACTGCAGATGGTGACTGCAGCCATGAAATTAAATGACACTTACTCCTTGGAAGAAAAGCTATGACCAACCTAGATAGCATATTAAAAAGCAGAGACATTACTTTGCTGACTATGGTCCGTCTAGTCATATGGCATCTGGTCCCATCACTTTATGGGGAGTAGATGGGAAACAGTGGAAACAGTGTCAGACTTTATTTTGGGGGGCTCCAAAATCACTGCAGATGGTAACTGCAGCCATGAAATTAAAAGACGCTTACTCCTTGGAATAAAAATTATGACCAACCTAGATAGTATATTCAAAAGCGGAGACATTACTTTGCCAACTAAGGTCCGTCTAGTCAAGGCTATGGTTTTTCCAGTAGTCATGTATGGATGTGAAAGTTGGATTGTGAAGAAGGCTGAGCGCCGAAGAATTGATGCTTTTGAACTGTGATGTTGGAGAAGACTCTTGAGAGTCCCTTGGACTGCAAGGAGATCCAACCAGTCCATTCTGAAGGAGATCAACCCTGGGATTTCTTTGGAAGGAATGGTGCTAAAGCTGAAACTTCAGTACTTTGGCCCCCTGATGCGAAGAGTTGACTCATTGGAAAAGACTCTGATGCTGGGAGGGATTGGGGGCAGGAGGAGAAGGGGACGACAGAGGATGAGATGGCTGGATGGCATCAGTGACTCGATGGATGTAAATCTGAGTGAACTCCAGGAGATGTTGATGCACAGGGAGGCCTGGCGTGCTGTGATACATGGGGTCGCAAAGAGTCGGACACGACTGAGCAACTGAACTGAACTGAAGTGAACTGAAAATACTGTGTATGATATTATAATAATGGATATATGTCATCATTCTTTTCTCAAAACCCATAGAATGTACAGCATCCAAGAGTGAACCCTAAGATAACTGTGGAAAAAAGTAATTACAATGTGTCAACAAAGGTTTATTTTTAATAACAAATGTACCATTCTGGTGAGTGATGTTGATAATTGAAGAAGATATCCATGTGTGGGAGCAGAGACTGTACTAAAATTTCTGTGTCTTTCTTTCTTTGTTGTTAACCTAAAATTTCTGTAAACAGAAAGGGTTAAAACATTCAACAGGTAGTGATTCAGGGAAGAAGCAGACTGGCAACAAATGCTTAGGGAGAATAAGAAAAGGAAACTACACCTTCACAAAGTCTCAATAAGAATTAAAAGGAAAAGATAGAACTATAGCTTTGGTTATGGGGAAAAGGGAGAATTGTGTTCTCCCTTTTTCTGACAATATCAAGATTTCTTCCATTCCAGGAGGAGAGAATATAGAAAAGAGGATAATTTGAACAATGTTCTATTGAAAGTGGGTAAAATGTGCTACGGTGAAACTGAACTTTTAAATGGCTGAAAAGTTGATGAGAATGAATGTACCTTTGCAGGAATTTGTGGATTAAAAATGGAAAGTTAAGGAAAACTATGCTTTATGACCACAAACTTCTCAATGCAACACTCAGAGTTGCCTCTTTTTCAATCAAGAGTTGAGTACGAACTATGTAATACCTACAGAAGAAAATGGAATTGAATTCTAGAGTTGGGGAGGTAAAAGGTAGATGGGTGTATTAGTTTATGTTTGCTGCTGTAACAAATTACCATAAATTCAGAAACTTAAAAAAATGCATTTATTACTTTATAGTTTGTCAAGTCAGAGATATGACATGTGTTTCAGTAGCTAAAATGGAGGTGTCAGCAGGACTGCATTCTTTTCTGCCCCAGTCTCTAGGGTAAACCCACTTCCTTGTCTTTTCCAGATTCTAGATGCTGACTGAACTCATTGTCTTATGACCCACTTCTGTCTTGAAATCCAGCAATGACTAACCAATACTTTGTCATATTTCACCATTTGACAATGATTCTTCTACTCCCATCATTCACATTTATAGGATCTTGGTTATTAAATCAGATATCTCCAAATAAACCAGGATGTAATCTCTGTTTTGGAGAAGGAAATGGCAACCCACTCAAGTGTTCTTGCCTGGAGAATCCCAGGGATGGGGGAGCCTGGTGGGCTGCCGTCTATGGGGTCGCATAGAGTCGGACACTACTGAAGCGACTTAGCAGCAGCAGCAGCAGCAGAAATCTCTGTTTTAAAGTAAACTGTTAATAATTTAATTTCGTCTGCTACCTAAATTCCTCATTGCCATGTAACCTAACACATTTATGGTTTGTAGGGATTAAGAAGTGAACATATTTGAGACATTATTTTGCCTGTCACAATGACTGATGCTGAGGGTCAAACTAAATTTTTCAGGACTATAAATTGTAATGATACCAGTCTTGGAAATTGATACATATCTACCATGATAAAGAAAAAGATAAAGCTGGTTTTAGCATGAATTCATATTTCTGACTTGTGGTTTTAGTGAAATAATAGGAATATAGAAAAATGAGGTGGTAATGAGAGAGTATGTTGTGTTATCAATCATGATGTCCAGAATTATTAGCATAAGACATTAGACAAGGAAAAGACTGATAGATTTCAGGGGTAAGAATAGAGTTTGAAAATGGAGGGAAAGAGGAAGTGATAGAAGCTATGTGATAAAAAAAATAGCTATGACATATTTAAAGAGGTCAACGAACCAAAATGATAATATTTAAAAATTAGGATATTTGAATGTAAGATTTCAGAGTAGACTAGTTGAGTGTAATTCAGGGTGATGACAATTTTTAGGCCATAATCATGGGAACAAATGGTTAAAGAACAGTGGGAATAATGGTCATTGAAATGGAAAAGTTAAAATATTAGTTAAGATATGGTGTTGGATGGACTGTCCATATGTACCCTGAAGTCACCTAGGATGATGGCTGACCTTGCAGAAAAATCATGAGGCTGGTAATAATTCCTTAGTGAGGGAGAGCTATCAGGAAGGTAGTAAAATATGGAAGTACTTAATGTAGAGATACGGATAGCATAACGATGTGGGGTAAGGATGTGGTTGAATGAAAAACAAAGAAGCAGGGATTTATAATTAAACATAAAAAGAAATGTTCTGGAAGCAGCTTTAGGAAGAACATCCCTCATCTTCTGACCCTGAAATATGTAAGAGGAATAAGTATAAGGAGACCCTTCTGAAGAAAACTACAGAGAGAAACTTGAGAACTTTGGGTTAAGTTTTAATTAAGACACACAAGTTAAGATACACAGACATTTGTTTACCGTAGAATTACACTTGAAAAGACACAATGGAAAGCTTTGGGAGGAAGGCCTGCATTAGTGTTTTTTTCAAGGGCCTGAGAAAAGAGTTATAAAAGTATTTCATGCAAATCATAGGAGAGTTAAATTGTTCTAAGTTATTTTACCATTTTACCTTTTAACTGATGACAGAGAAGTAATGTTTTCAAAAGGACAATATGATATATTTACAACAGCATGCATAAAAGCAGGGGCCCTATGGATAGTAGGGAGCTGATCAGTTAAGAGTTGATTGTATCCTTTGTACATGCTACAGAAAGCCCAGGAGTAAGTCTGAAATATCAGCTATCTCATCTACAGGGAATTTTCTACATTTACTGTGTGTAGTTGAAAGAAAGGGAAGAAGGAATGAAGAAAGAAGAAAGGAATTAGAAATAGAGAAATAATAAAAAAAAAAAGAGAGAGAGAGAGATTAGGTTATTTCCAGGTGTTATAATGAGAATGAATTAGTCCTGGAACTCTTTTACCACAGCTCTTGATGTTATCTTTTATTGTTGCAGGAGGGATTAAAAAGCAAAAAACTTTGATGATTGTGTCTTTAAATACTCTAAATAAAATGCAAGTCTTAAGTTAGGTCAGTCCAGCATCAAATTAAATTAAGCACCTACCCAACTGAGCACATCCTATGTGTGTATGTGTGTATATTTATATACACGCACACACACACTTTTACCTTTTGAGATCTCTCATTTAAAATTAATATTCTACCAGTTTTTCTAGATGAATGTTTGTTCAAGTGAAGGAATAAAAAGATGTGGTTGAATGAAAAAGACACCTCACAATGTCAGTAAGAACCTGTGTTGAAGATTGGCATGAAGCCTTGGGGCGTGTATCCCTCTTTGTAGCTATAGTCTATCACTCCTAATAGGATCTCTATGCATTTACTACAATGAGAGAGAAAAGTAAGCCTTCACAACCTCTTACAATGTGAATAACAAATTTTAAATGCTTCTGATCACATTAATGTGCCAGGAAAATTAACTGAAGAAGGATATAATTAAAAAAATGATTTTCATCAGATTTGGAAAGTGAAGTTATCAAGGCTACTTGATAAATTTCTGCACATGGTGGGTATTTTTAAATTATTAATAAGATAAAAATTACATGCTATTTAAAATTTAGTATATATATAATTCAATAGGGTTTATGTATATTCAGAATTATTTATTAGCTCTATATAGAAAGAGGTAGATACAGTATTACAAATAATAATGGGAGATGTATTCATCCAAGATAATAATGTAGTTGAATCATTAAATGCTCCGAAATATGTTTACAAGGAAGAATATTTATGACTTTCTGTTCTATATCAGGATCACTTTGGCGAAGGCAGTAACAATGAAAAAATTCAAGCTTCTGAATTTTCCTAACTTGGTATGTTAGTGTGTGCTCAGTTGCTCAGGTGTGTCTGACTCTTTGCGACCCCGTGGACTGTAGCCTGCCAGGCTCCTCTGTCCATGGGATTCTCCAGACAAAAATACTGGAGTGGGTTGCCGTTTCCTTCTCCAACAAGTTTTTTTTTCTTTTTTTTTTAGGTTTAATTGCATTTCTTTAAACATTTCATGAGTGATTGAGAATAACTGTAACATTTAAGGTTATACAGTCAACATGCAACCTTAGCCTTCACTAAATAAGCATATTATTCAGAGACATTTTTCTATTTTAAATGAATATGGCATTATTAATTTCTAACAACATAGTTGTTGATCTGATTTTTCAGTTATAGGGGCCTGGTTCCAGTGTTCAGTTCTTATTCCGTTGCCTGTATCTTATTGTAAATAGTGACATATGTAATGTTAAAGATAAGATGAAGGAATACTTTCCTCATAATTTCAGGCATTGAGTTTCATTGCTTACAAAATGTATGACGAGATTGTTCAAATTACTTTTCTCTGTTCAGTTGGCATGAAAGACAAAGGAAGGAAAAAATGAAATAACATCGTCAAAATTACTAATCCTAAAAGATAGCTTGAGGTGGTTCATTATCTCTGAAGCCATTTAGAAACTATTCAGTAAACTAGAGAATATAATGAAATAAAAGAATTCACAGGCAAGCTTGACTTGATTAATCTTTGTTATTTGGGTTATTGTTATATGCATATGGATTTTAACTATGTTATTTTAAGAATTATTTTTTGAAGATTGATGATTGTATTCTGTGTTCCAATATTTAATTTTTTATTTTAAAATAAGTGATAATGCTAAAAAAAGGTAATGTGATATTGAAGGTAACTTTCAAGGTGATTTGAACTACAGAAATATATCTATGCATTTAGTAATAGCTATTCATTTACTTTTTCATTCATATAAGCATTTAAAGCATATACTATGTTTAGCAGCATTCTCAGTATGTATATAGGAAGAGATGTTTGATTGTAGTATTGATAATTTTATAGTCTCTTTGAAAAGGACAAAGCTTACATACATACGTTGGGGGAGGGGCGGGGATCCAGCTAACAAAGTATGTGGTCAAACCTTGTAAACTTATCTTTTTAGATTAAAAATGAGGCAGCCTCTGAACATCCACTGTTAAAGTTGCTTCTTGGTCATCACCCAAAGAAAATCTTGTTAAAAAGTCTTGCAGAAAGGAGGACGGACACTTCATAGAGGTATCATACTTCACAGATCAGTTCAGTCACTCAGTCGTGTCCGACTCTTTGCGACCCCAAGAATCGCAGCACGCCAGGCCTCCCTGTCCATCACCATCTCTCGGAGTTCACTCAGATTCACGTCCATCGAGTCCATGACGCCATCCAGCCATCTCATCCTCGGTCGTCCCCTTCTCCTCCTGCCCCCAATCCCTCCCAGCATCCCAGCATCAGAGTCTTTTCCAATGAGTCAGCTCTTCCCATGAGGTGGCCAAAGTACTGGAGTTTCAGCTTTAGCATCATTCCTTCCAAAGAAATCCCAGGGTTGATCTCCTTCAGAATGGACTGGTTGGATCTCCTTGCAGTCCAAGGGACTCTCAAGAGTCTTCAACACCACAGTTCAAAAGCATCAATTCTTCGGTCCTCAGCCTTCTTCACAGTCCAACTCTCACATCCATACATGACCACAGGAAAAACCATAGCCTTGACTAGACGGACCTTAGTCAGCAAAGTAATGTCTCTGCTTTTGAAAATGCTATCTAGGTTGGTCATAACTTTTCTTCCAAGGGGTAAGCGTCTCTAATTTCATGGCTGCAGTCACCATCTGCAGTGATTTTGGAGCCCCCCAAAATAAAGTCTGACACTGTTTCCACTGTTTCCCCATCTATTTCCCATGGAGTGATGGGATCAGATGCTATGATCTTTGTTTGTATGAGCAAAAAAAAAAAGTAAGAATTAGCAAAGCATATACACAGGGTTGGTAATAAGTCTTTTTCTATGTGGCAGAGAAACCACCTTAGTAGACTATGAGTGAAGCTATACTGTAGCTAGCAGAAGATAGGAAACTGGATAACAAGTGAGCTCTCATCTACTCTGAGTGTGAGTAAAGAGAATGAAAACCATAGAACAAAACTGAGTTTAGCAGGAACTTTTTAGTGGGCAGGAAAAAAACAGACTTAATATGCTTCACAGGACCAACCATAATTCATCATTATTATGCACATACCATATACCAAAAAGAGTGCCCTAGGCACTGAAGGTTCATTAATGATGAAGATGCCTTTGTTTTTAAGGAGCTTTCTGTCTATTGAAAGAGACAGATGTGTACACAAATCATTCAACCATGTAGTAGGTATGATCTTGTCTTCCTAAAGGCTGTAGGGCAACAAATACACAGATCAAAATGCCTGTTCTGTCCTGGAGGATGAAAGAAGACTTTATTGAATAGTTGACTTTTGAGCTCAGTCTGAAAGGCTGAACGCTGATTCAAAAATCAGAAACAAAGGAGACTGAGATTCCAGGTTTAGAAATTATCAGGTGCAAAGATGTGAAAATGAGCTGCAAGTTCAGATGACCACACATAGCTAAGTAGAACTGCAGTCTGGAAATCTCGGTGAAAGCTCATAGGAAGTAGGATTGGCACAAAACAGGACTGTGAAAGGGTTTTTTGGATTTTACCTTAAGGTGTTGAGTAACTGTTGAAGGATTTAAGTATTTTAAACTGCTTAATGATACTATCAGATTCAGTATCTTGAATTATTGCTTTAGCAGTTGAGTGGAGGATGAATTACAAATCAAGGCCAGAGTTCTAGAGTCTGATTTTGTGGCCACTGATAAACAGTGGAGAAGCAGAGAGCAGTGAAAAGCTCTAGAGATAAGTAAAACCTGGCTAAAATACACATGAATGAGGGAAAGGAGGAATTGCAGAATAGATTAAAAACTTTGACTCAGGTGCTGTGTAACCAAATATGGTTATAAGAGTAAATGGGGAGGAGAAAGATAAGTTACTTTTAATAGATAATTAAAGAGAAAAGATCAAGCACTTATCTTGCCTATATTATATGAACAGTTTCTTTTGTAGGGAGATCATTTTTGGAGATAATTTCCAACAAATGCAGGGGGATAATAAAATTAGAAAAATCACCACTTTGCAACCTATAATAAAATAATAGATCTAGGTGATGACCATCAGTGGATACTGTTACCAGATGGATATTGATAGGAAATTTTGTAAGGCTGAAATTATCTGAACCTGAAATTAAGTCTCAGTATTACTAAAAGTGGAACAATTGTATATTACATTCATCAGGATGTGATACAATGAGAAATACATAATTTATGAGGAATTTTTTTAAAATTAAAAAAATTGGTCCTATAGTTTATTAGGACTTTACTTTTGATTACCAATTTATTCTTGTTTAGTCACTGAGTCATGTCTGACTCTTTTGCAATCCCATGGACCACAAACCAGGCTCCTCTGTCCATGAGATTTCCCAGGCAAGAATACTGGAGTGGGTTGCCATTTCCTTTTGGGGTTGCCATTTCCTTTTGCCATTTCCTGGGTTGGGGATCTTCCCAACCCAGGGATCAAACCTGTGTCTTCTGCTTGGCAGGCGATCCTTTACCACTGAGCCACCAAGGAAGCCCCAATTATGAGTTTATGGGACATACCAAAACTGGTGGAAAAAATCAGGTATAACCACACACACACAGAAAAATCAAAGCTATATCAAGGAAAAAGAGGTTGAGTACAAGTGATATTACAAAATTAAAGAGAGACTTCAGATATACAATAATTAAATCTTCTTTGTGGGATTTAGTTTTTTAATTTGAACAACCAGCTTTATGAAGAGCTCTTTGAAACATAGGCTCAGTTTGATAATAGCTGTTATTTAGAATTTATTGTTGATTTTATTGGCTATGTTATTTAAAAGCCCTTATTAATTAGAGATGCATACTGATGTATTTACAAACAGAAAGGCATAGAACTTTGAGTTTTATTTAACATCAAATAAAATAAAATATGAAACAAAATAAAGCTTTGTGGGGATGTATAACATGAGATCAGGAATGTTTGTTAGTCTCAAGTGTTGGGCATTGAAATCTGAGTGCTGCAGTAATCTTCTCTCTTTTTAACTTTGAAAATTTCCATGTTGATAAAGGGAAAACAGTTTAATTTTAGTCACATTGATTTGAAGTGCCCATCAGATGTGCAGGTGTAGCTTATCAGTTGAATCTAATGTAAACACATATTTTAGATTTTCCAATGATGTATGAACTGGAAGTTTATGCAAAGAGTATAGAGTGAGAATGTAGTAAAGTGAACTCTGGAGACAGCAATCATTTAAAGGGAGGGCAGAGGAAGAGAAGTTCATAGAAGGTACTAAAAATGATTAGAGAAATAGGAAGAAAATCAAAATGTAGTCATAAAAAAGTGAGTGTCACCAACCTGTCATGTATGTTAACATGCCATATGAGAATTATTTAAAACATTACACATCTGATTTTGAAATTGTAGATCATCATTAGTGGTCATACTGAGAGGGATTTTAGAGGAATTTTCGTGGAGAGGCTCATGGCAGGGGTAAGAGTAGCGCAAGAGGAGTGGGGATTTGGAAAGCTAAGTAGAAAAGGATTCATGAGGTTACTGGAAGATGAGACATTAGAGATTTTCCTATTCAGAATGAATGGTTATGAAGGTTTTATTTTTCTTAATGATGTTTTCTTTTGTTCTTGTTTACTTGTTTGTTTGTTAATTAGTAGAGAAATGGCAACCCACTCCAGTACTTGTGCCTGGAAAAGCTCATGGACGGAGGAGCCTGGTAGGCTACAGTCCATGGGGTGGAGAAGATTTGGACAGGACTAAGCGATTTCACTTTCACTTTCAGAGAAATATGAGAGTAGTCAGATCTGTAAGGGATGACTCACAGGTGCAGAGGCAGATGATTTACCAGAAGGTAATGAAACAAAGCTACTCACTAGCACAGATACCTTTCCAAGGTCCTAGGTGGGGCCTTTGTGATAATGTGTGTTCATGAACACAGGATTTTGTAACAGGAAAAGTAAGATATTGGCTGATACTACTTTAACTTTCATCACATTTTCCCTCAAGTACAGTAGTTGAGTGGCCACTAGCATTTGTCAAACCCTACTAAAAAGAAGTTTGAATTGAGAGTACCTTTTGTTTAGGCTGAGTAGGATATACTTTATGTAGTCCAGCTGGAGTTTAAATTATTCTGGCTGTACTGGTGGAGAAGTGGTTTGCAAGAATACTCCTTCCACTCACTGAGAAAAATCATTACGGTACCAAGGGGCAGGGCTATCACTTGTAATTTGTCCTGTGGTGCCGGGCCCCAGAAGAAGGTGAGATGTAAAGAAAAAAAAATTTTAATATAGTACTAGAACATATGTCTTCAGTGTTTTTAAATAGATGATATATTTGAGAAATTAAGTAGAAATACAATTTTCATGTGATTTTTCGAATCCAGGGTAGTCATTCCAAAATATTTCAACTTTTTAATAGGCATTTATAATTGTACCACCTGGCTCTCTTTCTGCCAAGTGCTGTGATTAATAAAGAGCTTAAACAAATAGAAACAACAGTCTTTATTATTTCATAAATTTTTGCTATTTCAGGGAATTTTTTCTCTAGTTTCAGTTTTGGAGCCATGTATATTAAAAAGCAGAGACATTGCTTTACCGACAAAGGTCCATATAGTCAAAGGTATGGTTTTTCCAGTAGTCATGTATGAATGTGAGAGTTGGACCACAAAGAAAGCTGAGCCCTGAAGAACTGATGCTGTTGAACTGTCATGTTGGAGAAGACTCTTGAGAGTCTCTTGGACTGCAAGGATATCAAACCAGTCAATTCCTAAAGGAGATCAGTCCTGGGTGTTCACTAGAAGAACTGATGCTGAAGTTGAAACTCCAGTACTTTGGCCACCTGATGTGAAGAGCTGACTCATTAGAAAAGACCCTAATGCTGGGAAAGATTGAAGGCAGGAGGAGAAGGGGATAACAGAGGATGAGATAAATGGATGACATCACCAACTCAATGGACATGAGTTTGAGCAAACTCCAGGAATTAGTGATGGACAGGGAAGCCTGGCTTGCTGCAGTCAGTGGGGTCGCAAAGAGTCAGACACAACTGAGTGAACGGAACTGAACTAATCTTAAATATGTGCCTACAATTATGAATTAATGAATTAATTACTAAAGTAGCTCTCAAAACAGCTGATTGATACAGATGGGATGAGGAGTCATCAAAGGCTAGAAGTACAACAATTATGGGCATATGAAACTGACCAAGAGACATATAAAAGAAGAGCATTAGGCTGTAAGTAGATGACGGTAGTGGTAAAGAACCCGCCTACCAATGCAGGAAACTTTAGAGACTTGGATTCAATCCCTGGGTAGGAAAGATTCCCTGGAGAAGGAAATGGGCAACCCACTCCAGTATTATTGTCTGGAGAATTCCATGGGGAGAGGAGTCAGGCAGGCTACAAAGGCTATAAGTTGTAAAGAGTTGGACAAGACTGAAGTGACTTAGCACATGCACACATATCAGTTAAACTCCATTATTATTAAAGCCAATGGTAAGGGAGACTGCCCTAGGAATCTAAGGATATGTTCCATAGTACTGGAACTATCCATATAATTAAAATTAATATCTTGTAAAAGCT
The DNA here is from genome assembly GCA_006410635.1 of Cephalophus harveyi. NCBI lineage: Eukaryota > Metazoa > Chordata > Mammalia > Artiodactyla > Bovidae > Cephalophus > Cephalophus harveyi. Next base: position 19,672 of record SJYT01065422.1, on the reverse strand, counting down.
GGTAATATCTTTCCTTGTTTTTTTTAACCACAACTGAAAGAATAACCACCTAAGGAATTAAGATGAAATGGATAAATTGATTTATGTATATCTCCCTAAAAATTGTATAATTTCAATTTTGACTTACCTTTACATCTTATATTGTCCATTCTCCATATATGTGTGAGTATACAGGATAAACATGGAAATATATTTAAAATTTGCTATTTTAATTTTTTCTCTAAAAAATAATTTTCCACTCAGTTTTTTTCCCTTTCATATGGTTCTTGTTTCCAAGTCTTTCTTCCTCAAATACAAGTGGTCTCAGATAAATGAATGGCAAGTAAATGCCTCAAAAAAGGACTAAGCATAATGAATAGCAGCTGACATACATTTTCAAAATTACACATGAAAAAAATGTTTCTTTTCTGTTTATTTCCACGTAAATATTCCAGATGAGTAGTTCTAATGTCTTTATCAGTCTGTGCTGTATATAGTGCATTCAAGAGACAGTTACAAAAAGAACAGTAGAGGTTTGTGAATACTCAATGAGAGAGACATACACAGTTTTTTTTTTTATAAACAGGCTTGGTGTAGTTTCATGTCCAATATACTCAATCAAGGATGAACTTTTATTTGTCTTTTTATACTCTATAGTACATAATTTACTATATAGTTGTAGTGTTCTCTTCTTAAATATTTTATCCTTTTCTTAATAATTAAATTTATCACTGTTCATTTATTATATTTTATTATATAATTTGATCATTGATTAATTAGATATTTTCATTATTTCAGTTATGAAGATAAAATTTTATCCCAAGTTATTATAGAGAGTTTAAGTCATTTATATTCAAGTTGCTAGTTTCTGTTAGATAAGTTAATTTTCTACATAAATGAATAAGTGTTTATTTAATAAAGGCAATAGCAGATTGTTCTTTCTATTTCAGGAACAGTGAAACATTTTGGTAGAGATACTATTATGTTGCAAGTGAGCTGCACTGAGTTTGTCCCATTAATTACAGAGGCAAAATCAATTTATAATCACCAGTCCTTGATCATGCTTGTATTTGCAACCCAGCTTGTTTTTAAATTTCAATAACACTTTTTTTTTTTTTTGGTAATGAGTGAAAGGATGAATTATTTAGATTTCAAGGTTTTATGCAAATGGATTTTCTCATATTTCTTCTTGTTGCAATCTGCACAGAAGAAACATGCTATATTAGTAATTACACTATTAGTGGTTTGTTCTGGATGCCACTCTAAATAGCACTTGTGGTGTAAGCAGTGATCATGGTCTGTATTTGCAGACTATTAATCTTTTGAAAGACCTTCCAGGGATACGAAAAACTTGGCAAACAACCTACCAAGTTCTCTAAAAGAACTTGGAGTGTATGTGTATGTTTTAAACTTGAGCAAGATCATCCAGGGAATTAGCACTAATACATCATTTTATCCCTTATCTTCATAAATTATTAATCTAATTACTTTCTGTCTCACCCAACTCCTTTAGTTTATAGTTTGTCTATTTCCTCTAGTTTTTTATTAATAGTCACCAAGATTCTTATAAGCAAACATAATTAAGTCACTTACTGTTCTATCTTTTGTTGATTGATAAATTCATCACTTAATGTAGATATTCTAATACTTTATAATAAATAACTACCATTGAACATTTATCAAGTGCTAACTCTATATTTAGCATCTGTATGCCTTTTTTTCATATTCTTAAAAATAGCTTTTGAAAAAAAAAAATTCTTGAGATTGTTGTTCAGTTTCCCAGTCATGTATAACTCTTTGTGACCCCATGGACTGCAGCATGCCTGACCTCCCTATTCCTCACCATCTCCTGAAGTTTGCCCAAGTTCATGTCCTTTGCATTGGTGATGCCATTCAGCCATCTCAACCTCTGACACCCTCTTCTCCTTCTGCCCTCAATCTTTCCCAATATCAGGGATTTTTCCAGTGAGTCGACTGTTTGCATCAGATGCCCAAAATATTGGACATTCAGCTTCAGCCTCAGTCCTTCTTCCAACAAATATTCAGAGTTGATTTCTCTTAAGATTGACTAGTTTGATCTCCTTGCTGTCTAAGGGACTCTCAGGAATCTTCTTCAGTACCACAGTTCGAAGGCATCAGTTCTTTGGCATTCTGCCTTCTTTACAGTCCCACTCTCACAACTGTACATGACCACAGGGAAGATCATAGCTTTGGCTATATGGACCTTTGTTGGCAGAGTAATGTCTCTGCTTTTCAACACTCTGTCTAGGTTTGTCATAGCTTTCCTGCTAAGAAGCAAATGTCTTGTGATTTCAAGGCTGCAATCACCATCTGGAGTGATTTTTAGAGCCCAAGAAGAGGAAATCTGTCATTCAGTTCTGTTGAGTCACTCAGTTGTGTCCGACTCTTTGCAACCCCATCAATCGCAGCACGCCAGGCCTCCCTGTTCATCACCATCTCCCGGAGTTCACTCAGACTCACGTCCATCGAGTCCGTGATGCCATCCAGCCATCTCATCCTCGGTCGTCCCCTTCTCCTCCTGCCCCCAATCCCTCCCAGCATCAGAGTCTTTTCCAATGAGTCAACTCTTCGCATGAGGTGGCCAAAGTACTGG
>SJYT01065422.1:0-16871 GCA_006410635.1 Cephalophus harveyi | reverse complement strand
CAGCTTCAGCATCATTCCTTCCAAAGAAATCCCAGGGCTGATCTCCTTCAGAATGGACTGGTTGGATCTCCTTGCAGTCCAAGGGACTCTCAAGAGTCTTCTCCAACACCACAGTTCAAAAGCATCTGTCATTACTTCCACCTTTTCCTCTTCTGTAGTCCATAAAGTCACAAAGAGTCAGATACAGCTGAGTGACTAAACTTTCCTCTTCTATTTGCCATGAAGTAATGGGGCCAGATGCATTTATCTCAGTTTTTTTTTTTTTAATTTAGTTTTAAGCTGGTTCTTTCACTGTCCTTCTTCACCCTCATTAAGAGGCTCTTTAGTTCCTCTTCATTTTCTGCCATTAGAGTGGTACCATCCACATAACTAAGTTTGTTGATGCTTCTCCTGCTTGTCTTGATTCCAGCTTGTAACTCATCCAGCCCATCATTTCTCATGATGTGCTCAGCATATATGTTAAACAAACAGAGTGACAGCAGACAACCCTATCATACTCCTTTCTCAATCTTGAATCAATCAATTGTTCCGTCCAGGGTTGTAACTGTTGCTTTTTGACCTGTATACAGGTTTCTCAGGAGACAGGTAAGATGGTCTGGTATTTCCATCTGTTTAAGAGCTTTGCACAGTTTATTATGATCCACACAGTCAAAGGCTTCAGCATAGTCAGTGAAACAGAGGTAGATGATTTTTTCTGAAATTCTCTAGCTTTCTCTATGATCCAGTAAATGTTGGCAATTTGATCTCTGGTTCCTCCTCCTTTTGTAAACCCAGCTTGGACCTCTGAAAGTTCTTGGTTTGCATCATGCTGAATACTAGCTTTCAAGATTTGAAGCACGACCTTACTAGCTTGGGAGATGAGTACAATTGTCCAATGGTTAGCACATTCTTCAGTACTAACGTTCTAGGGAATTGGGATGAAGCTTCACCTTTTCCAGTCCTGTGGCCACTACTGTGTCTTCCAGATCTGCTGACATGTTGACTGCAACACCGCAATAGCATCATCCTTTAGGGTTTTGAACAGTTCTCCTGGAATTTCCATTGCATCCACTAGCTTTATTTAATAGCAGTGTTTCCTAAGGCCCACTTGACTTCACTTGAGATAAAGATGATAATTTGAAACCAAACCTGTGTGACTCACATGCAATAATCCTAACAATTATTTAGTCTTCTATACTCTTGCTAAGATTCAAATACTTACCAATTTTAGATGTCCCAACTTCATCATAGTCTGATAAATGTAGTTTTTAAATTGATAAATTGAGATAATTCTTTTTTATCTCACAGATTATATTACAACTCTTAATGAATGAATAATGTGCTCACTGGTTCTATTAGTTGCTTCTAAGAAAAAAATACAATTTCTTTCAGTATCTCTTCTAATAAGAAAGTATTACCAAGTCCAAGCTCACTCTGCTTACCACACAATAGGCCAATAAATGCTGGAGATAAGGTGCTGATGAGGTAAGGCATACAACTTTACTTGGAAAGCAAGCTAACCAAGAAGATGGCAGACTAATGTCTCAAAATAACCATCTTTTTTGGGGCTGGATGCTAGGTTCTTTTCTAGATCAGAGATGGGGGAAATGAGGAAACAAAGTAAAAAGACCATTTAATTCTTGTGGATGTCTCCTAGATGGCATGCCTTAGGCAGAGGGATGTGTTAGTCATTTCACAGGTGGTGTGAAATGGAATATTTCTTATCACATCAATAAACAAGGATGTCATACTATCCATGATTCTGACCCCCCACAATGTGAATTTCTGAGCCACACTGGCAAGCAATAGACATGAATTTCTGAGCCACAGTGATAAGCAGTGCCACTCATTATACAAGGAGCACAAGGATGTCACAGTCCTTCACAGGTGGGCAGGTTCAGGTTATCTCCCTGTGAGCTAACAAAGCAACTTTATTTAAGGGTCAAGCAGAGGTGGGCAGGGTTCCCTGAGGCAGGCCTTTCTGTATGCTGTAGCAGCGAAACAAGGGTTAAAGTCAGAGAAACAGATTAAGCTTGGAGTCAAAATTAACCCTTTCAGTCACAAAAACGTAGCTATTGCAGTTACCCATAGTAAATACAATGGTAAAAAGTTGTATCCAATACACTTATTTAAGGAAATTGTTTTGAAGATTACATAATGTAGGCCAAGAACTTGGCATAGTAAATGGTCAATGAATAGCTGTCAACTCAATCTGCTCTGTGAGGTTACATATATCACACTGGTCTAGTACTACATCCCTAGACTTAAGCCCAGGTCCCAAAACAGGAAATGTTCACAAATTATGTGTAAATGAAACATTAATGAATGTGAGGCATTTGGATAAAGGAGAAACAGTATGATAATTATTCTTGTTAAAATTGTAAACTAGGAGATGAGTTTTGAGTGGAACTTTAAGGGATGCCTGTGACATGAACTGAGAAATGCATTATTCCAAATCTAGAGACTATCATTTATTCACGTTCACAATGATAAAAGGTTTATTGCTTAAGACAGACAGTAGCACAACACTTTAGGCCATTTTGGGTATGATATTGTGCTGCCTCAATTTTCTGTTGACTTGAATAGGAAGGAATAGGAAGGAAGTCCAAGGAATACTTACCTTCTTAAATTTATATATAGTAACTTTTTGTTTGTATGCTAATTAGTATACTATTCCTCACAAAAATATACATTTTCAAGATAGGTATAGTGTTTTTATCTGACAATATTGATGTAATGTTCCTTAGATAATTCATTTTAGGCATTCATTTAAATTTGATTATTTCCAGGATTGTGTTTCATAATTACACTCATAGAATGTTATTTTTAATTTACATATGTGGCTATCTATTTACATTGTAAATAGAAAAGGAAACTTCTAATTGTAATACTAATTTTAAAGAATCTTTCAATTACTATCAATATAATGATTTTAATTGATACCAACTCAGTTTACTAGGATAGGATATCTGATGTTATTTTTTCATGTTTTAGCTAAATTTTAGGGAAAATAAATGAGAAGAAACTCATAAATTTTAGTGATTGCAGTCAGAACCTGCCCAACAACTTAAAGACTTTAGAATAGAAAATATTTATTCATTAAAAACACTGCTCTGCATTCCCATTTAGTATGATAGACTCGAAACCCGAAAATATGAGCTGCTTATAATAGCATAGAAGTTTGACAATTAAGTCATAATTGGCCAGTTTTTCTGGTTACTTTAATATTAAGTGGTTTTGATGCTAAGAAGGCAATGGCAACCCACTCTAGTACTCTTGCCTGGAAAATCCCATGGATGGAGGAGCCTGGTGGGCTGCAGTCCATAGGGTCACTAAGAGTCGGGCACGACTGAGCAACTTCACTTTCACTTTTCACTTTCATGCATTGGAGCAAGGAAATGGCAACCCACTCCAGTATTCTTGCCTAGAGAATCCCAGGGACAGAGGAGCCTAGTGGGCTGCCGTCTATGGGGTTGCACAGAGTCGGACATGACTGAAGTGACTTAGCAGCATGCTAATTGCATCTTTCTGTACCTGTTTAATTTAGATATAGCTAATAAAAATTCAGGTTCATTTCCTACCCTAGTTTTAACACTAAATTGCTATGACTATAATCCTTTATATCACCATGTTATACTTTTTAAAATACACATTTTGACAGTTAGTAAAGACTTTTCTAAACCAAAACATATTGCTTCCATCAAGATAGGTGAAAACTACTGGAGAAATATTTAGATTGGAGTCTTTTTTTTTTTTCCCAGAATCACAGTGCATAAGTATTTTTATTTCAATGTAAAATTCTGAGAACTAGCCATTTCATAAATAATAATGGAAAATCTATAAGAAATGCCTTCTAGGTCAAAATATTAATCGTATCATACATCTGCTAAGTCACTTCAGTCATGTCCGACTCTGTGCGACCCCACAGACAGAAGCTCACTAGGCTCCCCCATCCCTAGGACTCTCCAGGCAAGAACACTGGAGTGGGTTGCCATTTCCTTCTCCAATGCATGAAAGAGAAAAGTGAAAGGGAAGTCATCGCTCAGTCGTGTCCAACTCTTAGCAACCCCATGGACTATAGCCTACCAGGCTTCTCTATCCTTGGGATTTTCCAGGCAAGAGTACTGGAGTGGGGTGCCATTGCCTTCTCCACATATCATGCATAAACATAATGAAAACAATATACCATAGTATGATGGGAAGGCATTATCCCTAGGACTCTCCAGGCAAGAACACTGGAGTGGGTTGCCATTTCCTTCTCCAATGCATGAAAGAGAAAAGTGAAAGGGAAGTCATCGCTCAGTCGTGTCCAACTCTTAGCAACCCCATGGACTATAGCCTACCAGGCTTCTCTATCCTTGGGATTTTCCAGGCAAGAGTACTGGAGTGGGGTGCCATTGCCTTCTCCACATATCATGCATAAACATAATGAAAACAATATACCATAGTATGATGGGAAGGCATTAGGAATAATTACTAATGTCTGGAGATGGACTCTTTGGGAAGTAATAAATTCTTCATCAGAAAATGTATTCAAACATTAACTAGATGAACTATTCTCAGCATATCATATAAGAGATTTAAAAATTGGATATTTTAATTGTAATAGTTTTATAATGTTCATGTTTTACAAATCATTGAATTGTTCTAAAATCATTTAAGATGAAAATAAATATGATGCATATTACTATATATTTAAATCTGAGTTTCACTACTAGTGACTTACACATTAAGGCATTCATAGTAATAAGAATGTCAAGAAAGTATAGTCTTATTATAAAATGATTTTTCCTGAATATAATGACTTTGTCACTGGTATTAAAAATAAAAACAATGAGGTTTTCTATGTTATTTATTACTAGAGCAAACTTAACTCATTTCGTTGTTCATTCTTGAAACAATGGTTTTGTAAAGATTTTAAATCATATTTTTCAGAAAGTTTAAAATTTTGAGGAATGAGATAGTGGGAACAAGATGGACTTAAACAAGGATTTTGTCAGTTATGTTGTCATGTTAAATCTACTTTATTCATCTTAGAATTTTTTTTTTTTGCTTTTTTATTTGATCGTACTTTATATAAACTCCCCTTTCTATAAAAGCACACTCTTTATATTACACTTTGGGGAATTGTGCTATCAAGTCAGTCAGGGTCCAATTTCATTCCCTAACAGTGTGATTTTGTACAAGGTAGTCTGTAAGCCTCAATTTTCTTATCTGTGTAATGAGAATCATAATTCTTACCTAATAGTGTAGTTTTAAGAATTCACTAAGATAGTGCCTCTCTAATCCCAAACAGTGCTTTGTAAATGACAGCCTCTCATAACTGTTTTCTATTATTTACTTTCTGTTAGTTTTTTTCTTTTTCACTTCTGTATTTTCAGTGTTTCAAAAAGCCTTGACTTGAAACAAATTTTGACTATTGAAAAAGAGATGAAAGCTTGGAATTTTAGAAATACAAAGTAATATGTTGGAAAATAACCTACTAGGAAGAAACAAAACCAAAACTGTTCAATGTATCTTTTGTTCCATTTATCTTGCCTGTCCAAGTTGCCTAGAGATAAAGGTTATCGCTTAGGCTGTGTTCTATTGACTGTAGTCTTTCTAGCTAACAGTTTGAAATTTGGATGAATGCATTAGAAAAGCACTTTTTATCATGCCAGTGCATTCTTAAAATTAGCTGTCATATTTTAAAAGATATGTTTGGTACATCAAAGTGTTACTATAGAAAAGAGAAGAGAAAATCAATTTTATTGAAGTGTCCACTGCTTTTTCACAAATGGTAGCTAAATTTTTATTCAGTAAAGTTTCCCAGTGTTTAATTAAACTGCATCATTTTTTATTTTGGAATGTAGGGAAATCTCTGATTCTCTATCAATATAATAGAATGCAGTACTTTTCATAAACTTTGACCCAGTACAAAAATAGATATTTATCCTTTGCCAAGACAAATTTGTGATAATGTTATTAATTTTTTTGGACTAGAACTAGACCTCACATTTCAGGTAAGTTTCTCTATGTAAAAAGCAAAGGAGTGAGGAAAGAAAATATTGTAACAAATGATCTGTTACATGCACTGGAATGTTCTACAGATATCAAAATCTTTTCCTTCAGGAATCAATTCTGTGGTCAAAGAAATCAAGGAATATTTGAGTTATAATATGATGAAATTAAAAAAAAAAAAAACAAACTGTAAACTGTATTTGAAAGCTTCAGGGTATGTGAGAAATATCCAAGCTATCCAAGTTTTTCCATAGGCAAATTCAAAACAATCTGTATTCTTATTGAAGACAGTAAGATTTATTAAAACTTTGAGAAATAATACATGGGTTTACATGATTTTATTTATTTATTGGCTGCACCACACAAGTTGCAAGATATTTGTTCCCTGACCATGCATCCAGCCCAGGAAGAGAATGTGCAGAGGCCAAACCACTGGACTGCCAGAAAATTCCTGATAATTTTAAATGCCAGCCATTTTATTTTGAAAATTAAAGAGAAACATAATTAAGAGGAAAATATGTATTAGTGTGCAGGGTGGGACTGGGCAATGCTCTAAATATTTAGATTTTTCATAAAAAATAATCATACTACAATACTGTAAATACTATTATTATTTACTTTCTGTAAATACTATTATTTGCTTTCTCTAAGTAGAAAAACTAGAGAAAGATTTCTTATACCGTTTTCTTCAAAATAAGAATTCTTAGCATGTGGATGTTCTATGTGAAGTGTGTATTCTGAAATTGCTTTGTGTATCCTCATTCAGTTCATTTCAGTTGCTCATTCATGTCCGACTCTTTGTGACCCCATGAATCGCAGCACACCAGACCTCCCTGTCCATCACCAACTCCCAGAGTTCATTCAGACTTACATCCATCAAGTCAGTGTATCCTCATTACATTATTACAGAAATTAGCATGGTTTAATATGCAGAGTGCATCATGAGAAACGTTGGGCTGGAAGAAGCACAAGCTGAAATCAAGATCGCTGGAAGAAATATCAATGACCTCAGATATGCAGATGACACCAGATATCGCAGAAACTGAAGAGGAGCTAAAAAGCCTCTTGATGAAAGTGTAAGAGGAGAGTGAAAAAGTTGGCTTAAAGCTCAACATTCAGAAAACAAAGATCATGGCATCTGGTCCCATCACTTCATGGCAAATAGATGGGGAAACAGTGGAAACGGTGTCAGACTTTATTTTCTTGGGCTCCAAAATCACTGCAGATGGTGACTGCAGCCATGAAATTAAAAGACGCTTACTCCTTGGAAGGAAAGTTATGACCAACCTAGATAGCACATTGAAAAGCAGAGACATTACTTTGCCAACAAAGTCCGTTTAGTCAAGGCTATGGTTTTTCCTGTGGTCATATATGGATGCGAGAGTTGGACTGTGAGGAAAGCTGAGTGCCAAAGAATTGATGCTTTTGAGCTGTGGTGTTGGAGAAGACTCTTGAGAGTCCCTTGGACTACAAAGAGATCCAACCAGTCCATTCTGAAGGAGATCAGCCCTGGGATTTCTTTGGAAGGAATGATGCTAAAGCTGAAACTCTAGTTCTTTGGCCACCTCATGCGAAGAGTTGACTCATTGGAAAAGACTCTGATGCTGGGAGGGATTGGGGGCAGGAGGAGAAGGGGACGACCGAGGATGAGATGGCTGGAAGGCACCACTGACTCGATGGAGGTGATTCTGAGTGAACTCCAAGAGTTGGTGATGGACAGAGAGGCCTGGCGTGCTGCTATTCATGGGGTCGCAAAGAGTCGGACACGACTGAGCGACTGAGCTGAACTGAATAATTATAGAGTGACTGAAATGGGTTTCCTTGGTGTCATGGTCTTCCTTGGTGGCTCTGTCAATAAAGAGGATCTACCTGAAATGCAGGAGACTGCCTGCAATGCAAGAGATGCGGGTTTGATCCCTAGTTTGAGAAGATCTTTTGGCAACCCAGTCCAGTACTCTTGCCTGGGAAATCCCATGGACAGAGGACCCTGGCAGACTACAGTCCATGGGATCAAACGAGTCAGACATGACTTGAGTGACTAAAACACCAAACCACTGGGTTGACCCAGAGGGATGGTATTGGAGGGAGGAGAGAGGGAGGCTCAGTGTGGGGAACACGTGTACACTTGTGGCGGATTCATGTTGATGTATGGCAAAACCAATACAATATTGCAATTACCCTCTAATTAAAATAAATTTATATTAAAAAATAAAAAAATAATAAAAAAGAAAACAATAAACCAAAAGTATAGCAGTTCTGAGTGTATTCTTTATTCTTCTACTTTGTTGATATATTGGCTTAACGAGTATGAAACCACTGTGCCTGGGCCTTTCTTGAATGTGCCTTAAAAGGAACAAGTGCCTATCTTCTCCGTAGAGGTGCTGAGAAGATAAAGAATAGGATACACTGAAAATGCTAATATAATACAAATACTAAATTAATACAAATAATCAGAAAGGAATAATCATAGTACGTGTAGATTATAGTAGACTTGGTTCTTCTAATAATCAATTTTTCATATCTATGGAATTTTTACTCTTTATTTTTTATAAAATTGTGTTATCAATATTGTGATTGTATGTACTTGTATGGTACCACTTTAAACAGTGCCACGATATGCTCATTGCTTTTGGAACTGATTCATTCTACAAATATTTACTGAACATAAAATTGTACAAGGCATTGTGTTAGACATTATAAAGGAAAGAGAATGAATCTTTCACGAAGACTTAGGGTCCAGGAGTAAAAATGTGAGCTCTCATATAATGTTGCTTATAATGCTCCTGCATGCCAAATACAATGCTATGTTATTTTAAATCTTCTCAAAACCCAGCACACAGAGGAAACTGTATTCAGTATCTTATAATAACCTATAATGAAAAGGAATTTGAAAAAAATATGTATGTGATAACTGAGTCACTTTTCTGTACACCTGAATCATTGTAAATCAGCTACACTTAAAAAAAAAAAAAAGCCCAGTGCAAAGACCATTATAATTTTCATTTTTCAGTTCAGAAAGTTGCCCAAGATCACTTAGTTATAAGGTAGCAGAGCTCAATGAATAGTTTAGTGAATAAGAAATTCCATTGTCTTCTTATTATAACACGTTATTCCTTAGTATAAATAACCAATTCCATATAGTGAGTTCTAGTTCTGTAACAATTTTATAGTATAAAAATGCATAAAATTTAAACATTGTAAATATTTTGTTCTTAGAATACTTCATGTATTTAAGCTTTAATAAAACTTAACTTTCTAATCTTCACTTATCTATTTTATCCACTCCATCAAATACTTTAGTTTTTTTAAGAAGTTTCTTTTTTTTTTTTTAATGCTTTTATTACCCTATCCAGTTCTTGAGAAGATTCAAGTTGCTCATTCCAAAACTAAGGCTGGAACCTGGAATGGTCAACAAATGCTGAATGAATTAAAATGAATGGATTACCTTGGGAATAGGATGTTCTTATTAAATAGCTTACAAGTAACTTTTTTCCATATCTTCTTAGTGTAGGAAAACAATTCATATATGTACATAAAAGACACAGAACAAGAAAAATTAATATATAAGGTGAAAATTAAAGGTGATAATAAAATGTTTTTATTTCAAGTTTTATCATAAAATTATAAGTGAAATTCAACAGGTCACTTTAGTTAGTGTTTCTCAAAGGGACACTTTGGAATTTTGTAGTTTTGTTGGTTAATGCAGTGGCTAAGGGGCCTTACCAGTGGTGTGAGAATCATCTATCTTAAGGATAAGTTCCAACTCTTCACACATTGACATCATGTGGGTAGCTTGAAACAGACCATCCCAGGAGTATTTACTCTGAGGAAATTAACAGAAAATCTAGATTTTGTTTGTTTGTTTGTTTTTTAGGGAGAGATTGCCCCATATTGGCTTCTGCTTATGCTTAGTGGGCAGAATCAAGGGATGCTAATATCTGTCATTCTCAGAAGAGTTTCTCATAGGAAAGCATTGCTCTATTTTTATAATATAATTACCTGAGCTTAGACTCATCTCCATTTTCCATAAAAGAAAATTTAATTTTTGTGTGGTTTTAAAGGATAATGATTTTTCCAAGAATACAACTACCACATAAACTGATAAAACATTGAATTTTGCTTAATCACCATTTTAGAAAATCTCTTTACTGAGGGAAATGAAATTTATGGTATTTGAACCCCACTAACCTCAGAAAAGGCTTTCCAGGTGGTTTAGTGGTAAAGAATATACCTGCCAATACAGGGAATGCAGGAGATGTAGGTTCTGATTGCTGGGCTGGGAAGATCCTTTGGATTAGGAAGTGGCAAGGCAATGGCACCCCACTCCAGTACTCTTGCCTGGAAAATCCCATGGACGGAGGAGCCTGGTAGGCTGCAGTCCATGGGGTCGCAAAGAGTCAGACATGACTGAGCGACTTCATTTTCACTTTTCACTTTCATGCATTGGAGAAGGCAATGGTAACCCACTCCAGTGTTCTTGCTTGGAGAATCCCAGGGACAGCAGAACCTGGTGGGCTACCGTCTATGGGGTCACACAGAGTCGGACACGACTGAAGCGACTTAGCAGCAGCAGCAATCTGCTCCAGTATCCTTGCCTGGAAATTTTAATGAACAAAAGAATCTGGAGGGCTACAATCCATGGGATTGAAAAGAATTGGTCACAACTGAGAAACTGCGCATGCATTCACATAAACCTCATAAAAGTTTCATTTATTGTTCTCTCTTTCAGCTTGATAGTCTCTACAGGGTTTGTAAGCACCTCAGGACTTTATCTATGTCTTCTGTATAGTTGTGCCAGAGCATTTATACATTCAAATATAAATCATTTTATCATGAAACTGTGCTTTTCCTTTATAGTATGGTTGGTTAATTATATTGATTATGTTGAAGTCAAGTATATATAGGTTGTTACATTATCTGTGAACTCCATTTTAACCTGTTAAAGAGATGCTGTTGCAGTTAGGTCTGTTCATTTTACAGAGGAGAAAGTATGACCTGAAGAAGTAAAATGATGTGACCAAAATGACAGACTCATTGGGATTTCAGACTTAGTTATCTTTTTTCCTTTTGTTTTCAGTAACCAAACATTTGACATGTAAGCCAAATTCATAATAGTAAATACATACTATTTATGAAAATGCACATCAGTTCAGCTCAGTTGTGTCCTACTCTTTGCAACCCCATGGACTGCAGCACACCAGGCTTCCCTGTCCATCACCAGCTCCTGGAGCTTAATCAAACTCATGTCCATGGAGTTGGACATGATGGTTGGGATGTGATCCAACCATCTCCTCCTCTGTCATCCCCTTTTCCTCCTGCCTTCAATCTTTCCAGGCATCAGGGTCTTTTCCAAGGAGTCAGTTCTTTACAACAGGTGGCCAAAGTATTGGAGTTTCAGCTTCAACATCAGTCGTTCCAATGAATATTCAGGACTGATTTCCCTTAGGATGGACTGGTTTGATCTCTTTGCAGTCCAGGAGACTCCCAACTGTCTTTTCCAACACCACAGTTCAAAAGCATAAATCCTTTGGTGCTCAGCTTTCTTTATGGTCCAGTTCTCATATCCATACATGACTACTGGAAAAACTATAGCTTTGACTAGATGGACCATTGTTGGCAAAGTAATGTCTCTGGTTTTTAATATGCTGTCTAGGTTGGTGATAGCTTTTCTTCCAAGGAGAAAGTGTCTTAATTTCATGGCTGTAGTCACCATCTGCAGTGATTTTGGAGCCCCCCAAAAGAAAGTCTGTCCTGTTGCCATTGTTTCCCCACCTGTTTGCCATGAAGTGATGGGACTGGATGCCATGATCTTAGTTTTCTGAATATTGTGCTTTAAGCCAACTTTTTCACTCTCCTCTTTTACTTTCATCAAGAGGCTCTTTAGTTCTACTTTGCTTTCTGCCATAAATCTGCATATCTGAGGTTATCGATATTTCTCCCGGCAATCTTGATTCCAGCTTGTGCTTCATCCAGCCCAGCATTTTGCATGATGTACTCTGCACTTAAGTGAAATAAGCATGGTGACAATGTATGGTCTTGACATACTCCTTTCCCAATTTCGAACCAGTCTATTGTTTCATGTCCGGTTCTAACTGTTGCTTTTTGACCTGCATACATATTTCTCAGGAGGTAGGTCAGGTGGTCTGGTGTTCCCATCTCTTGAAGAATTTTTCACATTTTGTTGTGATCCACACAGTCAAATATGTGATCCTAACATATATGACAAAAGACCTTGATAAAATTCTACTGAATTTAAGCAATATAATTTTATTTATATGTGTCATATTCTCTTTTTCTGTGACAGAGTTCATGTATCATGTGCAAAGCTCAGTCATGATGTTGCTACATTTATTACATTTTTATGGTACCACAGAAATATATACTAAATTCTATAATTCAAATTAGCTTTAATCTTAATTCATTTGGGAGTCCAGTTGCTTTGATTTGAAATGGCTGGTTCATGCAGGCACCTAGACACAAGTCACTTACCTGAATACTTGAGCAATATGACTGCTGCATATTAAGCTGACTTTCAGCCTCACTTTTACTCATGTGGTCATACTAGAAAAAAAAAAAAAGAAGGGAATGAAAACCTTTTTTACAGGCTGCAAGTAAGAACAGTTTACGGTAGATGCATACAGCAGAGGAAATGAGGACTATCTCTGGAACTTTAGCATAGCACAATAAAGAAATAAACGGCTTCGTACTGCAGTTTCTGATGGATAACTGTCTCTGAATATCATAGCAAAGCTATCCTAAGCAAGATAATTCTTCTTATGCCAGTTTCCTCTTGCTCAAGGTCACATCTAAAGAGTAGAATGAGATTAGCATAATGCTTTAAAATATAGGTCCACTGAATTCAGGTTAAGTGTAAAACCTGAGGTTGATTTTTCTTTAAAGCTTGTTTCTAGATTTTGCCATGTGCAATGAGGAAATGTCACCTGAATATTTACCCGTACCTGAACTGGCATACTCTAAAGTTGCTGATGTGAAGCAGAGGAGTTCAAGATCTAGAATTTAAAAGGTTTAACATTATAATCAGATATGTAAACAGTGCTTATGGAATGAAGCATTTGATGGTTGAAGTTGGATTATTTCTTATATCTCCATTTTTAATAGGGCCAATGATAAAATTCACATGACTTAAATGTATATTATTCCTTATGTAAAGTGCAAACATTACATTATGTAAATATAAATCATACTACTGTTTCCTAAACATTACCTGAAATTATGTTACTGTAGTAAACTGGGCTATTCTTTGCAATGGTTTAATCCTCTGATGTTTTCTTCCTTCTGTGGAATTTTGCACATCTTTAGACTACTGTCAATGTATTATGGGGAATATGTTGCATTTCTTTTCTTTTATGTACCATGAGTAAAATGGATTTCTGATTCACTTGCTTGTGCACTTTTATGTGTATAACAAACCTGCTCTAAGTCTTCCTCTTCCAAAGTCTTCATGTCCTTCAAGGACGGTCTGAGTATTTGTTGTTGTTGGTTTAATCACTGAGTCATCTGTGACCCTTTTGACACCTCATGAACTGTAGTCCACCATGGGATTTCTCAGGCAAGAATACTGGAGTGGGTTGCCATTTTCTTCTCCAGGGGATCTTCCCAACCCAGACAGCAAACCCATGACTCCTACATCTCTTGTATTGGCAGGGAGATTCTTTACCATTGAGCCACTGGGAAGCCCAATCAGACTAGTAAGTATATGCTAACATAAAACAAATCTCCAAAGAGTAAATGTTGTGAGCCCTGCTTATAAATTATTTTTTCTCCATACCATTACAGTCTAGGAGCATTTATAAATACGTTCCTCCATTGACTAAACTTTTAAAATAATGTTCTTTTACATGATTTATTTATTTATATTGTTAAGTTTCAGACATGCAAAGGATTCGCTTCCCCACTGTAATCTACTTTTTCATGAGAGAATATCCACTTTTTTTTTTTCTATGTCTGGTTACAGTTATTTAAAACTATTTAACTTGATCGGTTTGACTATGCATACTTGTTGAGAAGATTACTTTCCCATTGATTCATATATTTATATAAATGACAACTTACAATGGTATTTTTAACTAGCAGTCATGAAAAAGTGAAAGAAAGAATGAATATTGAATGCTTCATGAATTTGACCTTTTAGATGACCTTTTAGTTTCAGATTTTCCCTCCATCATGCTGTGTGCTCAGATAGACCTGTGTATCACAGAAAGAAAGCCAATAACCCATAAAAATGATTTTACAGTCTGGCATTATGACATTATTGTGTTTTATCATAAAAAATATTTATCTCACCATGTGATCATGTGTATGTAACCAAAAAGAAGTGTCTTCTCATCTTTAGAACCATATTGAACAATGTGTGTGTATATTTATCTTTCATAATCAAATATAACATGAGGCTTTAAAAGACTTAAAACCGCTGAGATGACCTTTGCTCATTTCCCAAACTGAAATATAATTTAAATTATTAATAGATACAAACTTGAGTCTTCAAAGATTGGCTTTTGAGTCCTAGTTTTTAGCATTATTGTATATCTTGCCTATAGAGAAAAATAATCAGTAGTGAATATCAATATATTCAGGGAAGACTTGACCTTGAGAACAGTTTATATAACCAGTTTTTAAAAGTGCAGCCCGATGTGAAAGGCTTCAACAAGGATGCTTAGAGCCAAATCCCACTAGGTTGGTCTAAAGCCCCTTAAATTCTTCCTGTACTATGGTCAGGTCAGGATTGTCCTGGATCTCACAGCTAAGAGGTTTATTTGGGAGATGAGTAGTCAAGACAGAATTAGAACCTAACTCTTCTAAGTCTTCTAGTATTCTTTAAGAGTTGATGCCTCAGAAATAAAAAGGTTTATAACTTTGAACCAACTTCTTTAGTATCTAAACATTTGGATTTTATCATATTTCATCTCATTTGGTGTAATTAATATAATAAGTTATAAGCCTTGATTTCTGGGTGTAAAATGGAGAAAACATGCTAAATATAGATTATTATTTAAATATAAACATATGTATTCATTATATATATATATATCAATCATATATATATATGTAGATATATGTAAATATATATATTGGAGAAGGCAATGGCACCTCACTCCAGTACTCTTGCCTGGAAACTCCCATGGACGGAAGAGCCTGGTAGGCTGCCGTCCATGGGGTCGCTAAGAGTCAGACATGACTGAGCAACTTCACTTTCACTTTTCACTTTTCTGCATTGGAGAAGGAAATGGCAACCCACTCCAGTGTTCTTGCCTGGAGAATCCCAGGGATGGGGGAGCCTGGTGGGCTGCTGTCTATGGGGTCACACAGAGTCGGACACAACTGAAGTGACTTAGCAGCAGCAGCAGATATATATATATAGATAGATACATATGTACATTTAGAAAAGTATCTCTCAGTGGAGTCTGGCATATAAGCTTTTAATCAATGATAGTTGTTATTTACAGTATCATTTAACAGTAATAAAGTGATCTCTTATTGAACATGTACCTTTAGAAACAAAATTGTTTTAGTTCTAGAATAGAATGTTTACAGGTACTGAAAATACATACTCATACTTTTAAGCATACTTTTAAATATTTTGTTTTCATTTGTATATCATCCAAGACATTTTAAACAATCAGAAAAACAGCTTTAGCTTAGCAAAAGTTGAAAATGTTTTAGAATTCTAATACTTAGCAAAATAATAAAGAGAAGAATATTAGAAAGTAGATGACTTTGTGACATTTTCAGTTGTATACTTACAAAGTAATAAAGTAAAAAAAAAATGACAGGTATTTAAAGTTTTGTTTTATCAAAACTAGGCAATAAAGCACTTATTTTACAAAAACTTTTATTGTTATTTGGTGTAATAGTTAAAGCCTCTGAAGGGGTACTTATTTCCTTCTTTCCTCCTTAGTTATTGCTTTCATTATGTGATAGTGTATCTTACGCATTCACAGTTTCCAACTTCATTTTTCTTTTGTTCTCAACATAAGTTGATCCTAAAATAGGGAGAAATTAATTGAGGATAGAAAAATGAGTGAAAAACCTCAGTGGAAGTAATTGCTTGATGACATAATTCAAAATTATAAAAATGGAAAGGAGAAATTAGCAAATTATGGTTAAAAATAAGACAGAGTCTACTACTGTGAAATGGTTAAATAAAAACAAAACAAAACAGAAGAACTTACTGGTTCTTGTAGACAAGAGTAAGCTAAAAAAAAAAAAAAAAAAGCCCTCATCAACCTAGAGTTATGGTTCAATAAATTAATTATTCAAGAATAAAAGAATTTCTCAGATAAATAAAAACTGAGGGAATTTGTCTCCAATAGATCAACCTTATATGAAAAAAATTTTTTAAAGTCTGTCTCTTATACACATCTCGTGGACTATACAGTCCATGGAAGTCTCCAGGCCAGAATGCTGGAGCGGGTAGCCTTTCCCTTCTCCAGGGGATTAATATTCAGAAGCAGAAAGATCTTGTAAGGGACAGAATCGATACTCCCAGTTCAAATGAAAATTTAGCATGTTGAGCTAGGTATACACCTCATGAAGGACGAAGTCCATGTCTTCTCTACATTTACTTCTATAGTTGTCTTAGGCTCAGCAGTGCACTCCCCACATAGCAGGCAGTCTCCTTAAATTTCATTGTATTTGGTAATCCAGGAAGCTCATATTTTAAGAAGGTATAAAGGAGCTATGCAAATGACACTACCCTTATGGCAGAAAGTGAAGAGGAGCTAAAAAGCCTCTTGATGAAAGTGAAAGAGGAGAGCGAAAAAGTTGGCTTAAAGCTCAACGTTCAGAAAACGAAGATCATGGCATCCAGTCTCATCACTTCATGGGAAATAGATGGGGAAACAGTGGAAACAGTGCCAGACTTTATTTTTTTG
>SJYT01065416.1:0-61722 GCA_006410635.1 Cephalophus harveyi | reverse complement strand
GTTGACTCATTGGAAAAGACTCTGATGCTGGGAGGGATTGGGGGCAGGAGGAGAAGGGGACGACCGAGGATAAGATGGCTGGATGGCATCATGAACTCGATGGACGTGAGTCTGAGTGAACTCCGGGAGATGGTGATAAACAGGGAGGCCTGGCGTGCTCCGATTCACGGGGTCGCAAAGAGTCGGACACGACTGAGCGACTGAACTGAACTGAACTGAATGCTTAGAATGAAAGTTATGACAACCTAGATAACATATTAAAAATCAAAGATATTACTTTGCCAACAAAGGTCCATCTAGTCAAGGCTATGGTTTTTCCAGTGGTCATGTATGGATGTGAGAGTTGTACTGTGAAGAAACCTGAGCGCCGAAGAATTGATGCTTTTGAACTGTGGTGTTGGAGGAGACTCTTGCGAGTCCCTTGGACTCAAGGAGATCCAACCAGTCCATCCTAAAGGAGATCAGTCCTGGGTGTTCATTGGAAGGACTGATGCTAAAGCTGAAACTCCAATACTTTGGCCACCTCATGTGAAGTGTTGACTCACTGGAAAAGACCCTGATGCTGGGAGGGATTGGGGGCAGGAGAAGGGGATGATAGTGAATGAGATGGCTGGATGGCATCACCGCCTCAATACACATGAGTTTGAGTGAACTCCGGGAGTTGGTGATGGACAGGGAGGCCTGGCGTGCTGCAATTCATGGGGTCGCAAAGAGTTGGACACGACTGAGTGACTGACTGAACTGAATTATGCTATACAACTCAGAAGTTCTCAAAAACTTCCTGAAGTGAAAGTGAAAGTCACTCAGTCGTGTTCAACTCTTTTGAGACCCAATGGACTATACAGTCTATGGAATTCTCCAGGCCAGAACACTGGAGTGGGTAGCAATTCTTTTCTCCAGAGGATCTTCCCAACCCAGGAATCAAACCAGGGTCTCCTGCATTGCAGGCAGATTCTTTAGCAGCTGAGCTACCAGGGGATCCCCCCAAAACTTTCTAATTAATTCAAACAGCACTAAGAGAAAAGATTCAATTGAAGGGCCTCTGGTAGGCCTCTGTAACCCTCATGACCCTTGAAAGGACAGTCGGACAGAGATTCCATCCCATCCTGGTTCTGATTCCCAGGGCTCAGTGATACTGGGCCTATTTCACCTATACCTCCGTTTCCTTAACACGCATAATAAAATGACCTGCAACACCTAATAACACAATTGTCTTACATCCCTGGAAAATATTGACTCAATAAACGTTAGGCTATCTCTCTAGGACTCATTTCTCCATCTGTAACATGAAGGAGACAGAATACATCCGTAGTTTATACTGGGGAGAGCAGCTGCAGGTCAGGACTCAGTTTCATGAGGCTTACCCGAAAGATTCAGCTGGTTTAAAAGGAGGAAGAGGTGGGCTAAACTGGGAAACCAGAAGACTAAATGATTTCTAAGATCTGATACAGCAAGATGAGCTTAAATGAGTCTAAAATAAAGAGAATAACCCAGAGAATTCAGGAACAGCCATGAATCAATATTCTATAGCTAGATTTCTCACTGACAATGTACTTTTGATATCTAACCTAACAAAATGATTTTTAAAAGTCTATTTATTCAGGTTGCATGAATTCATATCCTAACCCTGCTACCTACTAATTGCTTATCCCTAAACAGCTTTCTTATCTTCTCAATGCCTTAGTTTCTTTCCTTGCAAGATATCAGTAATAGTACCAAGTTCATAGGGCAACTGTGAGGATCAAGTAAGTTAATACATGGAAAGTTCTTGGAACTGTGCCTACCACATAGGAAGTACTAATTAAATCTCAGCTAGTACTTCTCAGGGAAAACCCTCCAGGTCAACTGGTGTCCTGTCAATTTGTTATGTTAATACCACACAGCATTTCACGATGTCTATGTACCACAATTCATTCAGCCCTTCTTTAATTGATGAATGTTCTCTTTTGTGTTCAGTTCCCCCACCATTACATACAATGTAGCATAAACATCTAGTACTTTTAAAATATACATTAGCCAAGGACAAGAACTTTCATGTTAAAGTTAGGACATGGTCAGTAGTCACTTCCCATAAAAGTCAGGATTTAAAAAAGCAAAAAGATAAACAAAACAAGGCATAACATTAGCCTGGGACATGAATGGTTGATGGGGAAACAATCATCACATCCTACTGAAATGAAGAGCATCCAGCCAAAGCTTTAACCAGAGTTTGCCCATCTCTTAGCACATGAACAAGCGAGCTCCTTAAGTATGCTTGCTTAGCTGTCTTTCTTGGCAAACAGAGACCAGAGCTGTATCAGGCACTCTTTTTAGAGGCTGGCTGCTGGTGTGTAGTAAACAAAACAAATGACTTTGGTCCAGCTGATAATTTCTTTCAAATCTCTTTATCCATCTTACTCAAGGTGCTCTATTTATATCACATGAGCAACCTCACAGTCCAAGAGGCCAATCAGGTCAGATCACATGAGGGTCAGCAGCTGGCCGGGGTATGAATGGACACACGCATGGGCCCCACGGGGACACAGCTGCCACTCTCCCCTGGCCCACCGTCACCAGGTGACATCACCAACCGGGCGGGGCCAGACTGCGACTCTTGCAGAATAGCTGCAAATCCAAAATTTTGTGTGAGAGCTCCTGAATTAAGGTTAGCGATTAATGTGTAAAAATATAAAAATATTGTGAATGATATAAAAGCTCACCACAGGCTGTATTTGCCTCCCTGGGTTAATGCTAGTTGGCTTCAAAAATGTTTCCTTTCTTACCTAAGGGTACAAAATTCAAATTATTCAGTTACATATATGAAATTGTCATTCTTCGAGATCAAAATGGTCACATTGCCTACATTTCAACATCATATGGGAATGTACTCAGGACACGGGACCAAGCTGGTTAACCACAGGTCACCACGTTGCCACCCACCCCATCCTGCTAGCTCACACAAAGGAAAAGCTATCAGTGCTGTTTGGCGGTTCGAGGCGTTCTGTGTGAAAGGAACCCAGGCACAGTATACACAAAGCAAACACTCAGCAAACACAAACTCCCTAAACACAAAGGGCAGAAACTGCGAGGCGAGTGTTAGGTGCCATTTGGTGGACAGATTCTTTCGCAAAACAGATGTTACTGCTGGCTTGTCAGGTACAGGGGCCAGCCACAGCAAGGCCGCATCTCTCACAGTAGCTACAGACAGGTGACCTTCCTAAGTGACCGGGATTGTGTAACAGCCAAGCTGGTTGAGTTATGTCCTTCTGCCTCTGTCCAAAGAACCAGTGAGTACAGTCTCTTTCTGGGATTGTGGGAGAAGATTTAGAGCTTACTATAAAAAATCTTCAAGCTCAGGGTGAGGGGTTTCCTAGTGGCTAAAAAATCTGCCTGCCAATGCAAGAAATAGGGGTTCAATCCCTGGTCCAGGAAGATTCCATATAGGAGGAGCGACTAAGCCCAGAAGCCACAAGTACTGAGTCTGTGTTCTAGAGCCCAGGAGCCACAATTACCGAGACCACACACTGCAACTGCTGAAGCCCATACACCCCAGGGCCCATGCTCCACAACAAGCAAAGCTGCTACAGTGGGTAGCCCGCGCTAGCCAAAACCAGAGGAAGGCCTGTGCAGCCTCGGAGACCCAGCCCAGGCAAAACATAAAATAAACAAACAAACAAAAGCATTTTCAAAACAAAACAGGGTGAGGTGGAGAAATGGCTACTCAGTGAATGAACTTGCATTTCACCACTGACCTGGATAAACTACCTTCACTGGGAAAGCCTAGCTTGTTAAAACCTTTAGAGGTCACAGACCTCACCAAAGAAAAGCAAGGCTTACCTGCAGCTCAGCAAGAACCCTCTGATAATAACCACAGAAAAACAAAAAGGCACCCCGGGCTCTGACTGCAGGGAAGATAGAGGGAAACTGGTGTGTGGAATCAAATTGGAATTAATGTCATATGCTCACCTTGGACCTCAAGCTACACCTAAAGCAACAATTAATCTTTTTTTTAAATTTTACACAATTCTCTACATTTAAACTCAGAAGGCAGACTGGGATTATCTAACATAAAGAAAATTGTGACTAAGGGATCAGGTAAGGTCTAGGCACCAGACTGAAGAGGAGTGGTATGTATAGGATAAGAAGCTGTTAAGTATCAGGCTCTAATGTGCATCTCAATCAATGGGATCGATACTGCAATTCACTCCTAGACATTTTTGGTTTTCTTAAAGATACACAGTAGATAAAAGAATCACTCTAAATATGACTGCTTGCCACTTGAAAAAAAGCACAGTTACAGTCATTCCCCCCTTTTCTGTGGTTTCCCTCTCCATGATGGTATTTGCCCAAGGTCAATCACTGTCAGAAAATATTAAATGGAAAATTCCAGAAATAAACAATTTGGGAGTTTTAAATTCTGCGCCATTCTGGTCAGTGTGATGAAATCCAACTCCATCCCACTCTCAACTTGAATCATCACTTTGTCCAGCATACCCCACCTGTAAATCACCTAGCTGTCTCGGTTATCAGATCGACTGCCAAGGTTTCACAGTGCTGTGTTCAGGTAAAGCCTTATTTTACTTACTAATGTTCCCAAATCAAGGGTAGTGATGCTGCAATTTGGGTCTGCCAAAGACAAGGTGTCATGTGCTTTCTTCAAGCAAAAAGGCGAAAGTTCTCAACTTCATAAGGAAGGAAAAAAATCATATTGCAGAGATTGCTAAGATATATGGTAAGAAGTAATCTTCCATCTGTGAAATCATGAAGGAAAAAGAAATCTGTACTAATTTCGCTGTCTCACCTCAAACTGCCACCACAGTGCATGATAAGTATTTACTTAATGTGGAAAAGGCATTAAAATTTTAAGATATTGTGAGAGGGAGAGAGAT
Source organism: Cephalophus harveyi (assembly GCA_006410635.1). Taxonomy (NCBI): domain Eukaryota; kingdom Metazoa; phylum Chordata; class Mammalia; order Artiodactyla; family Bovidae; genus Cephalophus; species Cephalophus harveyi. The sequence continues at coordinate 56,854 of SJYT01065416.1, read as the reverse complement.
TACACTCACCTAACTTTTATTACGGTATATTGCTGTAACCGCTCTATTTTATTACTGCTAATTCCTTACAGTACCTAATTCATAATTTAAGCTTTATCATAGGTAGGTATGTAAAGGAAAAATCAGCGTGTGTGCATACGTGTGTGTATATATATATAGTTCGGTACTATCTGCTGTTTCAGGCATCCACTGGAGGTCTTGGAAATGAATATCCTCTGTGGATAAGGGGGAACAGCTGTACTCTAAAAAGCACTCACTTCAAGGTTCAAGTTCTAATGCTGACAGTGACTGCCAGGGCTTCCCTGGTGGCTTAGAGGTTAAAGCATCTGCCTCCAATGCGGGAGACCTGGATTCGATCTCTGGGTCAGGAAGATCCCCTGGAGAAGGAACTGGCAATCCAATCCAGTATTCTTGCCTGGAGAATCCCATGGACAGAAAAGCCTAGTAGGTTACAGTCCACGGGATCGCAAAGAGTAAGACACGACTGAGTGACTTCACCGCAACTCAAGGTTCAAGTTCTAATGCTGAAGTGACCAACAGAAAATGTAGAGTAAAACACAGGCTCTCTCTGTCCGTGAATGTGTATTCATTGTTTAAGAAAAAGATCATCCTATTTTGATGGGGTGAGGGAGTTTGGGGAGGGTTGACAACCCAACCCCAGGGGTTAGGTATGAATCATTTCTTCAGACGCTGCCTTCTCTAACAACTCCAGGCAGAGTTAGTCACTTCCTCTCTGCTCTCAAGGACTCAGTACAGCCTCATCTCAGCACTTAACAGCCTTAGGACTCTAGAACCAACCCTTTCACTGAGGCCCCTCCCTGGAACGCAGGAGATACTCAATAATTGCTTGCTAAGTGGATGAGATGCATATCAACCTCTCCCTGGGTTGACAAGATAAATAAGGAGGTGTTCTGTTCTGCTCAGTCACTAAATCGTGTCTGACTTTGCAACCCCATGGACTGTAGCACACCAGGCTTCCCTGTCCTTCACTATCTCCCAGAGCTTACTCAAATTCATGTCCATTGAGTCAGGGATGCTATCTAACCATCTCATCCGCTGCCACCCCTTCTCCTGCCCTCAATTTTTCCCAGCATCAGGATCTTTTCCAATGAGTGGGCTCTTTGCATCAGGTGGCCAAAGTATTACAGGTTCAGCATCAGTCCTCACAATGAATATTCAGGGCTGATTTTCTTTAGAACTGACAGGTTGGATCTCCTTGCAGTCTAAGGGATTCTTGAGAGTCTTCTCCAGCACCACAGTTCGAAAACATCGATTCTTCGGTGCTCTGGCTTCTTTATGATCCAACTCTCACTACATGACTACTATGTAGCTGTGCTCAAAGCTGGGTGGATACAAAAGAGTCTGGGCCCAGATAGGCTGTATAACTCGGAGGCAAGGAAGCAGAGCATTTTTACTCAATCTGCTCACTGTGTGTGTTTAAGTAGGTAGTGGTTGGAGGACCTGGCAGCTAATGTCAAGTAACAAGCCTAGCAAGGCCATCTGCCTGAAGGCATTTCCGATTTGCAGAACATCCCTTTCCATTCTGGCACCGAGTGTCATAGGAAAGCTCAGACCAAAGAGCAATGTTCCATCAGAATAGGCTGGGACCCTCAATTTTTAAAAACTGGATCCCCTGGCCCCTGCTCAGCATACAGATATCATGCAAAATGAGGCAGGCTAAAATAGGGTAGGCCCTTTAGTGATTCCACTTGATGAAAAAGAGGTGATACAAAACATCTCGCACCGTAGAGAGGTGACAGACAGGGGCTGGTGACAATCCTCCAAATACATCTTAGGAAACGCGGCATCAGGCCCTGGACTCCGGGAGAGTCCTGGACTCCACATTCCTACAGAGCAAGCTGGATTTTTACACTCAGTAAAAGGTCACTTTGAAGTCCTCGCCCCCTGCAAACTCAAAGCCCCATGATCCAGCAAGACTGAAAAACTTCCTGTTCTTCTCTGAGGGGGTAGCAACTCCTCCTAGCAAAACCCACTCGTTTCACTGATTATATCAACGAAATAGAAGCCAACATTCCACAAAAGAATGTCCACTGCTATTCACACAGATAAACAGATACACCCACTGGTAAAGGCCAAAAGACACGAGTGTCCCGGTTCTCAAACAGTATTTCAAGATGGTATGGGGGTGGTCTCCTCGTCTCCAGCTCCTTATTGCTCCAACCTTACGGCCCCAAAAAGTGGGAACAGCTCTAAATGCAAAAAGAAGAGCCAGTATCTACTCCAAAGTCGGTACCACTTAACCATCTCAGCCATGGACACGTTGCCTTTGTATAAATAACAAAAAGGCATGCCCCTCACTGGGTGCTGACCTGAAGCCCAAGGCCTGGCCAAGTGAATAATGACTAGGGGGAAAGCTCCTCTCTCCAGCTGATTGAATCAGAACTTGCTGGGCTGAACAATGATTTGGTGTTCAGCCTCCAGGGGTCAGGATACAACCTGGAGGCAGCCCCTTGGTTTAAACTTAGCACATCCATAGCCCCCAGCCTTTTGTTAAAATACAAGTCAAGTCTGTTTCTAAGTCTCACTTCATATCCAAGAAAGAGCCCCCATGAGAAGTCCTGAGTTTCAGCAGATTTCTCTGAAAGCCTGGGAGACACAGTAATTAATACCTGAACTCATCTCAGAAATATCAAAGATGTTTAAAATGCAGATTCTTTTTTCATGATGAACTGATTTATTTACAAGTATAGTTGATTTACAGCATTTCATGTGTACAGCAAAGTGTACAGTTATACAGATGTATTCTTTTTCAGATTCTTTTCCATTTGTGTGTCTGCACATGCTCAGTCATGTCCGACTCTTTGCGGCCTCATTATAGATTATTAAAAGATATTGAATATAGTTCCCTGTGCAATACAGTAGGTCCTTGTTGCCTATCTATCTTCTATATAGTAGTGTGTATCTGTTCAAAAAGCAGATTTTTAAGCCTATATCCAATCTATTGAATCAGAATTATTGCAAATGAAAGACTAGAATCTGCATTTTTAATAAGCTTCTCTAGCAATTTCTCTATATCCTTAAATTTGAAAACCATGGATCCTGGGTGTAGGCTTCTCTGCCCCCTGCACAGCCAGGACACCAGGTCTTGGGAAATTTTATTAGCAAGCAGCCAGTTAGGAAAATCAGGTACACTAAATCTTATAACAGATATTATCTAGTATAAAGAACTGGTTCCACAGGCATCAGGGACACAGTAACTGCAGGAAGCAGCTTCGTCCACAAGAGTCAAGAAAATCAGAGAGGAGGGATGGGGTTATCAGAATCTGACAATTCAGAGGAGGAGACCCATAGAGCTGGGACCCAGACATCTGAGGGACAGGGGCTAACACCTCAGGGGCTCCAAGGAGGGCCTCTCAGTGAGGGTCCACGGTGGGCTGGGAGGTCAACATCTGAGGACTGGCTGGTGTGGGCATCTCTAAGGGATGCCAGGAGGCTGGTTCCAGGACGTAGAAAGAAGCTGGAGGAACCAACTGCTGCTAGAGCGAGAAAGACCCTTTCTGGAAGGAAGCTGAAAAGAACCAGAAGCAAGGAGGATGAAGTATGTCCTTTCTCCCTCCTCCAGCCTCCCAGAGTCCCCCAGCATCCCCAATTAGCAAAGCTTAACAGGGAAGAGCAGGCAAAGGAGGAACATGGTTTGCCGGGTACCAGACAAGGTCTAGAAAGGTATGTCTAGCGCTTAGAGACCACCACTTAATAAGGAGCCAGGGGAGTATGATGTGCATCAGCTCCAATAGAAGATGGGGTCTACTCCAAGCTCCCCCTAACAAAAGCTTTGTCTTAATTCTCATTTCACTCTGTTCACAAATACAGCTTCTCTCATGGCCCTTTTTAACATCTGCTGCTGCTGCTGCTAAGTCACTTCAGTCGTGTCCGACTCTGTGCGACCCCATAGACAGCAGCCCACCAGGCTCCCCCATCCCTGGGATTCTCCAGGCAAGAACACTGGAGTGGGTTGCCATTTCCTTCTCCAATGCATGAAAGTGAAAAGTGAAAGTGAAGTCGCTCAGTCGTGTCTGACTCTTCGCGACCCCATGGCCTGCAGCCCACCAGGCTCCTCTGTCCATGGGATTTTCCAGGCAAGAGTGCTGGAGTGGGGTGCCATCGCCTTCTCCGTTTTAACATCTAACACTCCTCAAAGGCTCACCCTGTACTTCCATGCCCAACATGGCCCCACTCTGTCTTCCTGGTCATGTAGAAATTAGGAGTAGCCACAATTAGCCACACAGCCCAACCAGCCATGAGACCTCAGGCAAGTTGCTTTGGTACGTGTGCCTCATTCTTCTCAATCACAGAAAGGGAATGGCAGCAGTTATGTATGTACCTCATGGGATGACTGTAAATATTAAATGAGACAATACACACAAATGTAATAATACAAAGAAACATGCCTGGCACTAAAGTGTTTGTGTTTTGACTGTGAATATTTTCAACAGTATGGTTACCCCAGATACCTGGATGGAAACTAAAACAAGACCAACTACAAGCTAAGCAAAATCCCCTTCCCTGAGGTCACCTCTGTGCGCTCGGAGCCCCAGCTCCTGCCTGCTTCTCACCCCACCTCGCCGAACCTGACTCCTCGTAGACTTGATACCAGTGACTGGGTATAGTCTTGATACCAGTGACTGGGTATACAGAAAATCATGCGGAGGGAAATGATTCACTGTTCCAGCTCCACTCCCCTAATTATTAAATATCCTTGGCTACCACACCCATGAAGCAGCAAGGAACTAAAAAAATGTCTCCGAGCTCAAGGACAGAAGGAAAAAAGTCCATTTCACTAAGGCCACCCACTGCTCCCCATCTTTCCGTCTGATTTGACTTCACTCATAATCATTCAATTATCTGGTCTCCTCGGTCACCTGAGTTTCTCCCCAAGCTACACCACCCCAGGGGAAGCACAGGCACCCCGTAGGGAGAGGGCGCCCCTGCCTCTCTCCTGCCGCAGTCTCAGCCGGCAGCAGGAAGACGACGCTGCAGGCAGTGAGACTGACAGCAGAAGAGGCACGGGAAAGCAGTGTGCTGGGGACCCACCGGGGCCTGAGAGCACAGCTACACGAGCAGGAGGCTGAAGAAGAGCCCCGGGAGGCGACCCATGGGAGCAGCAGCATGCCGCCAGCCCCTGCCTCCACCAGCCCTACACCCAGGTCTTCCTGCAGGATCCCCCTCTCACCGCTCAGGCCTGGCAGGACTTCAGGACAACTTGCCCTCTCATTCTTGGAGCCAAAGATGAGGACTACACAGGAATTTAAAAGGTGTGCAGGTCACCTGGATACCCTGTGAAAATGCAGATTCTGACATAGTTCTGGGGTGGGGTTTAAGATTCTGTGTTCCCAATGATACAAGTGATGCACCTGGTCCACAGACCCCTCTTGAATTGCTACAGCATGGGGGACACAGCCTTTTCATACTGTTCACGGGGTTCTCAAGGCAAGATTACTGAAGTGGTTTGCCATTCCCTTCTCCAAACAATGGAATGGGAAAGACTAGAGATCTCTTTAAGAAAATTAGAGAGGGAATATTTTAAGCAAAGATGTGCAAAATAAAGGACAGAAATGGGAGGTACCTAACAGAAGCAGTAGATACTAAGAAGTGGTGGCAAGAACTATACAAAAAAGATCTTCATGACCCAGATAACCACGATGGTGTGATCACTCACCTAGAGCCAGACAGCCTGGAATGTGAAGTCAAGTGGGCCTTAGGAAGCATCACTACGAACAAAGCTAGAGGAGGTGATGGAATTCCAGATGAGCTATTTCAAAAGATGATGCTGTGAATGTGCTGCACTCAATATGCCAGGAAATTTGGAAAACTCAACAGCGGCCACAGGACTAGAAAAGGTCAGTTTTCATTCCAATCCCAAAGAAAGGCGATGCCAAACAATGTTCAAACTACCGCACAATTACTCACATGCTAGCAAAGTAATGCTCAAAATTCTCCAAGCCAGCCTTCAACAGTATGTGAACAAAGACTTTCCAGATATTCAAGCTGTATTTAGAAAAAGGCAGAGGAACCAGAGACCACTGGATCATAGAAAAAGCAAGACAGTTCCAGAAAAAACATCTATTTCTGCTCCACTGACTACACTAAAGCCTTTGACTATGTGGATCACAACAAACTGTGGAAAATTCTTAAAGAGATGGGAATACCAGACGACCTTACCTGTCTCCTGAGAAACCTGTATGCAGGTCAAGAAGCAATACTTAGAACCAGAAATGGAACAACAGACTGGTTCCGATTGGGAAATAATTATGTCAAGTATGTCAAGGCTGTATATTATCACTCTGCTTATTTAATTTATATGAAGAGTACATCATGCAAAATGCTGGGCTGGATGAAGCACAAGCTGGAATCAAGATTGCCGGGAGAAATATCAATAACCTCAGATATGCAGATGACACCACCCTTATGGCAGAAAGCGAAGAACTACAGAGTTTCTTGATTAAAGTGAAAGAGGAGAGTGAAAAAGCTGGCTTAAAGCTCAACGTTCAAAAAACGAAGATCATGACATCTGGTCCCATCACTTCAAGGCAAATAGATGGGGAAACAATAGAAACAGTGACAGACTTTACTTTCTTGGGCTACAAAATCACTGCAGATGGTGACTACAGTCAAGAAATTAAAAAATGCTTGCTCCGTGGAAAAAAAGCTATGACAAACCTAGACAGCATATTAAAAAGCAGAGACATTACTTTATCAACAAAGGTCCATATAGTCAAAGAAATGGTTTTTCCAGTAGTCATGTATGGAGGTGAGAGTTGGACCATAAAGAAAGCTGAGCGCCAAAGAATTGATGCTTTTGAACTGTGGTATTGGAGGAGATTCTTGAGAGTTCCTTGGACTGCAAGGAGATCAACCAGTCAATTCTAAAGAAAATTAACCCTGAATGTTCACTGGAAGGACTGATGTTGAAGCTGAAACTCCAATACTTGGCCACCTGATGCAAAGAACTGACTCATTTGAAAAGACCCTCGTGCTAGGAAGGACTGAAGGCAGGAGGAGAAGGGGATGACAGAGGATGAGATGGTTGAATGGCATCACTGACTTTATGGATATGAGTCTGAGCAAGCTCCGGGAGTTGGTGATGGACAAGACTGGCGTGCTGCAGTCCATGGGGTTGCAAAGAGTTGGACAGGACTAAGTGACTGTACTGAACTGAGAGGACACAGCTTCCCCAAATTGACTCCAAAGGTTCTAAGTACTCACCTCCTAATAAGGGAGTAGAAAGTTTAGAATCTGCCTGGCCCACTTCTTGGTCCCCTGTGGCTGGATGGGGAGGGAAGCATGAGCTATGGGAAAGCAGATGCCTGGGAAGTCAGGGATAAGAGGGACCAGCTTGACATATCTAGAAAAACAATTAATTGCAAAAGATACATGCATCCTAAAGTTCACTGCAGCACTATTTACAATACCCAAGACAAGGAAGCAACCTAAATGTCCATCAACAGATGAATGGATAAAGAAGATATCGTATATATGTGTGTATATATATACACACACACACAAGAGACTATTACTCAGCCATGAAAAAAATGAAATAAGGCCATCTGCAGCCACATGGATGGACCTAGATGTTATCACATTAAGTGAAGTAAGTCAGAGAAAGACAAATATCATATGACATCACTCATATGTGGAATCTTAAATAGACCCACAGATATAGAAAAGAAGCGTATGGCTACCAAAGGGGAAGTAGGGGACAGGGATAAATTAGGAGTTTTGAATTAACATATACAGACTAGGCAGGCTACTGGTGAAGAACCTGCCTGCAAATGCAGAAGTCCTAAGAGACACTGGTTCAATCCCTGGGTCAGGAAGGTCTCCTGGAGAAGAGCATGGCCACCCACTTCTTGCCTGCAGAATCTCATGAGCAGAGGAGCCTGGTAGGCTACAGTCTATAGTGTCACAGAGTTGGACATGACTGAAGTGACTGTGCATGCTGGCATATATAAAATAGATAACCAACAAGGGCTTACTCTATAGTGCAGGGAACTACACTCAATATGTATATAGAAAAGAATAGATAGATAGATAGATACAGGCATACTTATATACACATATATGTATATGTAACTGAATCACTGTGTTGTATACCTGAAACCATTAATAACATGTTAAAAATCAACTATACTTCAATTTAAAAGAAAAAAAAAAGAAGGACCAGTGTGGGGAAAGGACTCTCAGCCTACAAGAGATCAGAAGGAGCAAATTCCTTTTCAAGGAACCACATTTATGTATCTTATGCATATTTAGCTCTTCAAAAATGAAGATTCAACACTCCTCCCCTTAACACGTAAGTTTATCATTTTTTAGGTATATTTTAAGAAATTCACCACAAAAGATGAGGACAATTCTGCTTCCTCGCCTCAGTAAACAAAGCGTAATCAAACTTAAAATTATTTCCAGCAACTCTGGCTGAAACTAAGTTGGGCTTCAATTGTCTGGAAATTTATTAATCCAGAAAACATAATTTCTCAAATATGATCATTAACTAAGTATACACAGTAAACAAAGGTAAACAGCCAGACCGCCATAACTGCTTTTATTCACCCCTAGTCACATTCACATTAAATGATTAGTCTTTACAATAACAATAGAATGTTGACATTCAACAGACTACTTAAGAAAAAGAATCACTACAAATATTAACTGTTAACTGAAACTTTCTTACAGCCTGATGCACAAATCCTCATATCCATACAGTATCTCTAACTGAAAGCAGATGTGTATTCTATGGAGATCCACATAGGATGGCATGAGTTTTAATATGTCTTGTACTCACTTGTTTATTACCTTTTTTAAGAGCTGGGCTGAACTGGATTAATAAGTGCTTGTTAAATTGATCTTTTAATAGATAAACCTCTTTATTTCCTTTCTGTTTCATTTACTTGACAAATGATAGGAAGTATTTAGTTTTATGTATTTGCTGTCAAGTTTTTGGTTAAGTAGCGTTTCTACCTTAGAGAAGACAATGGCAACCCACTCCAGTACTCTTGCCTGGAAAATCCCATGGACGGAGGAGCCTGGAAGGCTGCAGTCCATGGGATCGCTAGGAGTCGGACACGACTGAGCGACTTCACTTTCACTTTTCACTTTCATGCATTGGAGAAGGAAATGGCAACCCACTCCAGTGTTCTTGCCTGGAGAATCCCAGGGACGGGGGAGCCAGGTGGGCTGCCGTCTATGGGGTCGCACAGAGTCGGACACGACTGAAGCGACTTAGCAGCAGCAGCAGCAGCGTTTCTACCTTAACCTCCAAGCTCCCAGGAGGCAGTTACCTACCCTCTTGATTAGCCTTGTTCACCACCAAGATAGCCCCTCCTGTGCCTAATTTAATAAAAAACTGTTGGTGATAATGGCCAGGCCTTCAGGCCCACAGTATGTGGACCAAAATCGCCAAAAGGCCCAAGTTTCAGATTCAGTCTCCTCACGTGTCAGTTAGCTTCACTTTGTTGTTTTACTCCATCCAGTCCCAGTAAGAATAAAATGGATAGATACGTATAACAACTCCACCACCAATGGGGTTGGGGAGAGGAGGAGCAACCAAAAGCCTGATCTGCTAGGATTTAATAACAATTATAATAATGCCTTCAGCACATGAAGAATAACAGCATCTTGGAGCTGGAAAGAACTTCTATTTATAGGTCACACCATCATATAAGGACAGAGAATATGTACGTGTTTATTCATTCAACAGATTCTACTGAGCTTCCTGCATGTGCCAGGCACTAGCTGAGGAGCTGGAGGCAGAGAGCAAAAAGTGCCTCCTTCCTAGAGTTTACATTTTAATGGGGCTGGGTGCTAGATTTTTTTAAAATCTATGAACAACATAAGTTGATTTTGTGGTAAGTGCTATCAAAGACATGTGTAATATCGATTGGTGGGTAGAGTCCTGGAGCTGTGACAGTCAAGGAAGCCTCTCTAAGGTGCTGACATCTGAGTGGACAAGGAGTCACCACACTAGGATCTGTGGGCGGAGGTGCCAAGAGGGGCAGCACCTGCAAAGGGCCTGGGGCAGGGGTGAGTTTGGAGAGCTGTGTTTGACTATACAAAGGCAGTGTAATCAAAGCTTGTGGACCAAGAAGGCAGACGGGAAAAGGGATGCTCGGATGGTAGGCAGGGACCACAAGAAGAGACATGTGAAATAAAGTAAGTGCTCTCGAGGATTCTGAAAAGAAGAACTGGATGACCTGGCTCGCATTTTATAAAGCTCACTCCGGCTCCTCTGCGGAGATATGGCTACGGGTGCAGAAAGAGTAGGTGTGGCAAGACTGGGAGTTGTCATAATGCTCAGGGACCAAATAAGGATAAGCTAGGACGAGCGCTCATGGATTAGAAGTTATCTGGGGAGGGGAGACACTGAAGCACTAAAACTAAATATGTATCACCTCTACTCTGGTCATCACCGAATTTTATAATGAATAACCCTGATTCTCTCTATACCCCTTCAAAACTTGTACACCAGGACTGGTCGCTCCACCAGAATAAATTCTACTCACTCCAGATGACAATTTAAAAGCCCTGAGCTACCACGCATTGCTCAACCAACCTCTAACAGGAAGAGCAAAGAAGGCTGAGGATGCAGAGGAAAGAGACAAAATAACCAAGTTGCTGTCATCCTCCATCTACTAATTGAGAAGAGGCCAGCAAGAGGGTGTGTTTCCACATATTCGAGAGAGAGTTCTGGGGAAAAACAATTTTTCAGTCGTCCCTTACAACTGGATATTTGTGGGTGCTGCCTCCTATGAAGAAGCATTTTATAAAACCAAAAGAAAAAACAAAAACATTTGGTATTTGAAGGTATTTTTCCCATCTCACTTTTCTACTTTTGGAGGCTTACAAGAAATAATTAACTAGTCAAATGAAAGCTCTTTCTCACCATTCCTTTAAAATTAAACCATACTAAACAACAGTGACTAAGAGTGTTTAATATAAATTTGTTAAAATCCCACTATCCAGACACAGCTATTTTCATAGTCACATATTACAGTCTAATCCTTATTCATACACACATTTATATGCATTCACATGCACAGTCACAATAATTATAGCTCTGTATTCTGCTATTTGCATTGTGAATTAGATCATAAGCATTTTTCATGTTTCTAAAATGTTTATGTTAGTTGCAACACAACATCCCAACATATTACTGAACCATAAACTATTGCCTTTAACCCTAAAACTGGGCACATGAATTCTCTTTGCTCTCCATTTTATCTTACAATTTCAAAGAGATAACCCACCTTTTGTGCAAATAAAAGCTAAAACAAAGCCAAATGCATAAATTTCAAGCCTCTTATAAAATTGCTGCCTTCAGTAACTCATTAAATTGCTTATAAAATCATTCATCAGTCAATGATTTGCCAGATCAAGTGAGTAAAAAGAAATACGTCAATTTCATTGAGGGATTATTTACCTAGGATACAAGAATAACACACAAACCCAACAGGAAATAGCTGAACCTGCACCGTAGAGTGTGTACTTCTTTCTTTAATAAGTGAATGGAATATGGACTTGGAGGAGACATCACATTCTCTGCACTGTAATTTCACCCGTCTTCGCTTTCACTAGGTGGCTGAGTACTCAGAGCTAAGAATCCACAGATGAAATGCTGCAGGAGGCAACTCTCTGAATGTTTTAAGAAATGTACCACAGTGGGCTTCCTTGGTGGCTCAGCGGTAAAGAATCCAAGTGCCAACGCAGAAGATGTGGGCTTGATCCCTCATCCAGGAGGATCCCCCATGCTGCAGAGCCACTAAGCCTCTGTGCCACGACTATCGAGCCTGGGCTGTAGAACCTGGGAGCCACACTACTGAGCTGCAACTACCGAAGCCCGAGTACCCTAGAGCCCATGCTCTGCAACAAGTGAAGCCACCGCAATGAGAAGCCCGCGCACCGCAACTAGAGAGTAGACCCGCTCACTACAACTAAGAAAAGCCCACACAGCAATGAAGACCCAGCACCGCCAAAAAGAAGTATATTAAAAAGAAATTTTTTAAGAATAGTGCGCTAAAATAGTTCACATTTAAATATGTAAGGGTAATTTAGAACTCTACACACAGAGATAAATGTTGTATATAGAGAACACCGTTGTTGTTTGGTCACTCCGTCGTGTCCGACTCTTTGTGACCCCACGGACTGTAGCCCATCAGGCTTCTCTGTCCATGGGATTTCCCAGGCAAGAATACTGGAGCGGGTTGCCATTTCCTTCTCCAGGGGATCGTCCTTCTCCTGGGATTGAACCCGCGTCTCCTGCATTGGCAGCTGTGCCACCTGGGAATGGTAAGCGTGGCTCACCTTTACCAGTGAGTCACCAGGGAAGCCCGGAAAATACAGCACTGTGTTCTCAAGGTGTCTTTCCTTTAAGGATTCCTAACTCCCTGAAGCATGCCTAAAAAGATGGAACAAGCTCACACACCTGACAGCTTCCCAGCTGTCCTCCAGATTCTCCACGAGCCACTGTATTTTAGCAGTGCTAAAAGTAGCAGAGGGGCAGGGGCTTCAGTGACCTTCAGGGGCTTCAGCTCCAGGAAACGCTTAAAAGAAAGTTCCCATATCCTCTGATACCCTGATCCTTGATGGGGTTATACCCTTCAGCAGACAAGAGGCTAACACCGCTGAAGTCTGTTCTCAGCTTTAAAAGGAGGCCAGTAGCAGCCTCTGAATGAAGACTCTCTCCAGACATGGAGACCACAAGGGTCACCTCCTCCAGTTTCAGGCCCCATCCTTAACTCACGAGGCCAATCATTTCAGGAGAATGTCTGAAGGAGAAAAAAAAGAGATGGCCGTCTACAGATCAGATCCCATCCTGGAAGAATCTGAACTCCATCCTAGGAAACTGAGGAAGTTGTTCAGTTTTGCAAACTGTATCATATTTCAAAGCCACTGGTGGAGAAGCACCACTTTATGCTGTTCTCTTTGTAAAGGGAAATAAGAAATGTGAACCCTTGCGTCTCAACATTCTGTCCGTGCAGACTTTCACATCTTCTGCCAGGGTTCACCCTGGACAAAGACTCCAAAAGGATGTCCAAATTCTTTGGACAATTGGTATTCAGCCATATCAAATACTGCTTGAAATAATTAAGCTGTCAGCAGGGCCTTGGAAATGCTGGGGCTTTAAGAGTATCTAGATGTCTTATTATGTTTCCTGATGGTATCTGATCAGCATTACAATTCCTCATAGTCGCTAGACAGGGCCAAAATGACCAAATAGGGCTAGCAAAACTATGTTTCTTTTCCATTCGCCTTCCTTTCTCTCTTGAACCTTAAAGTAACAATTCCATGCTTTTATTCATCTATGTATCAAAAGCCATATCAAAATATTTAAGAAGTGGGAAAAGACAATGACTGATGAGACCTCCTCCAACCCAAATCCATGGAAATCCTAAATGCCACACCATTAGTCTTAGACATCAGCATACTTTAAATCGACAAGAGCACACACACCCAACTACTATCTAACCTCACTCCCAGTTCAAAATGAAATGGATTTAAAGGATATAACTAGTTATGATTAGAATGGAAAAAAAAAAAAAAAAACTATTCAGTCACGTAAACCCTTCTTTCTCGTTTTTTATTATATTTTGCCATTAAACACTCAACTTTTATTTTTGTTCAGTTCAGTTGCTCAGTTGTGTCTGACTCTTTGCGACTCCATGAATTTCAGCATGCCAGGCCTCCCTGTCCATCACCAACTCCCGGAGATCACCCAAACTCATGTCCATCGATTTGGTGATGCCATCCAGCCATCTCATCCTCTGTCGTCCCCTTCTCCTCCTGTCCCCAATCCGTCTCAGCATCAGAGTCTTTTCCAACGAGTCAACACTTTGCATGAGGTGGCCAAAGTATTGTACCAGTTCATAAATAATTATATGTCCTCTATTTAGTTTTATTATGATAAAATACACAGAAATGTCTACTTGCCATGGGCTCAGACACCCAACGTTATCAAACAAAACAATTTTCTGCTAATTCAGGGAAACTAGGACTTATTCAACAAATATCTTATTCAGGATTGAAAAATATCAAGGCAGAGCAACCTGACTCTTTGGTTTATATACTTTCCATGTAAGATTCATATTCACGGCTTCAAACTCATTAAATCCAACAGACAGGACTTTAAAGGGAGCTCTGCGGGGTAGGGAGGAGGGGATTCCAACAAGGATGTTAAACTTTAAAGGCACATCTCACATGGTTTACATTTCTAACTACACTCCCCAGTTGACTTTTGATTTCTACCTCACACTTTCATTTATTAAATAAATGATGAAAATTCCTTCCAAGGTTTTCTTTATAAATGTTTTGGATTTGCAGCCCACACTGCAGAGGCCAAACCTCAGCTGGCAGCCAGAAGTTGTGCCTGACTGAAAGTGCGGCTAAAACATAGCCCGCAGAAAGAGACCTGAGAACACACAGAGACCCAAAGCTGGGGCACAGAGGAAGCACTAAAACATATTCCTGGGCAAACCTCGGATGTTGATTCTGTCCTCATGTCAGGAAATTTCAAACATTCATTTCAGGACTTAGCAAACCTGGTCATTAGGGGTCCTTTCAATGAGTCAGCCTCCCACCCTCAAAACACAGCTGCAGAAAGAAACTCTTTTTACAATACTAACGCGGTCAATATTCTAGATCACCCGGCAGCATGCAATGAAAGAAGAGATAGACTCAAACAGTTTGCAAGCAGATGGAACACGGTCAGTTTCATCCCATTCCTTAAGGAATGCAGTTTGGAGCTGAGAGGAAGCCAGTCCATATCTCACTTCTCTTTCCCCCAATGTCTTCCAAAACCCCTGTAGAGAATAAACACCACCTCCCTCCAAACTGCTCCTTCCCCACCCCAAAGCACAATCCCATCAGCCAATGGTCAAGGCGACTTCTCCCACCTGGGACTTAAGACTCTGAGTCAAAACAATGGTCAAGGTGACCACCCAACACAAAGACACCTTTAGTCATCATTAAAAGGAAGAAAAAAGAGCAGCTTTGTCCTGCTTGAAACAGCTTGGAAAGATTATTCTCTGTCTAATGGCCCCAGACTCCGGGAGTTGGTGATGGACAGGGAGGCCTGGCGTGCTGCAATTCATGGCGTCGCAAAGAGTCGGACACGACTGTGCGACTGAACTGGACTGAACTGAACGGCCCCAGAGAAACAGAAAGCAACTAGTTGGAGCCAGGCTTCTTGAGAAGGTGGGCTCCTCCTTTAGGCTCACCTGGTAGCCATAAGCCAGGATTTCGACAAGTGTTACCTGTGCACCACCTACATGAGAAGCACCTGGGTTACTGTGACAAATGCCCAAAGAGAACCTCTGGGGCTGTAACCTGAGGACCTACATTCTGGAACAATCACCCTGGAAATTCTCCCGCATGACAAAGTTTGAAAACAACCATCTAATTCAAACTATGTCTATAGACGTCCCAAAGTTTTGAGTATCTTCTCCAAGGAAAACTGTGGATGCAGTTAATTAAAACAAGTCCCTACTTACCCCAAAGTGCTCATGATTATTCAAACAGACAGAGTCTCAGTCACTTCACTCTCACAACAACCCTATGAAGTATTCATCCTCAAATTATGGCTCAGAAAACTGAGACCTGTGGCCCATTTTTTGCATGTGGCCCTGGAAAGATTTTTACCCTGCTGTCCATTACGTGGAAAAGGATTCCCTCTAATGAGCAGAATTAAC
This sequence comes from Cephalophus harveyi, assembly GCA_006410635.1. Classification (NCBI taxonomy): domain Eukaryota; kingdom Metazoa; phylum Chordata; class Mammalia; order Artiodactyla; family Bovidae; genus Cephalophus; species Cephalophus harveyi. The sequence goes on along the minus strand of SJYT01065416.1, from coordinate 41,156 downwards.
TTTTTTTTAACTCTTCTAGAGGTCATTTACAAGGTTGGTCATGACTTTTCCTCCTACCCTGACCAGTTCCACCTCAAAGATAACCACTTTCGTTACATGTGGCATTCGCCAAACTGCCTCTGGATTGAGTTGCCACAATGTAAGAGACATAATACATGAAAGTTTTGGAAAACATCTCGAGAGGTTAAAATGAGATAAAATAGGCTACACGAGAATAAACTTTAAAAGTTAACTGAGATCAGTTTGGGAGAGTGTGATCATACTCGGAATATGGTGAGCACACATTTTCATCTCCACTTCAGAGCAACTAACTGAAGCATGAGAGATTTAGGTTGGATGTACAGATGAACTTTCTGATAAGGGACGACGCGATATTGGCATCATGCTCATGCTTAGTTGCTCAGTCATGTCTGACTCTTGGCAATCCCACGGACTGTAGCCCACCAGGCTCCTCTGTCCATGGGATTCTCCAGGCAAGGATACTAGAGTGGGTTGCCATGCCCTCCCCTCCAGGAGATCTTCCTGACCCAGGGATCAAACCTGCGTTTCTTATGTCTCCTGCACTGCAGATGGGTTCTTTACCATCTGAGCCACAGAGGTCATATAATGCCATTGATGGGAAGATTTTCCCCAAAGCACCTTTATATCTAGGGCAGGGTTTCTCAGCCTCAGCACTACTGGCATGTAGACCAGATAATTCTTTGTTTTCAGGGCCTATCCTGTATGATGGACATTTAGCAGCATCCCTGGCCTCTACCCTCAAGAGGTGAGTAGCGTTTCCTCAGCCCTCCGCAGCTGGGACAACCCAAGATCTCTGAAGACACTGAGGGTGGCGGGAGAAGAGGGCCAAACCTTCCTGAATCAGAGGGGAGAGAAAGTAGAAGGGGTGCAAGAGAAACCAGCTGTTCTTTCCAAGAGTCAAGGTCCCAGCAAACCCAGGCACTGAGAACTGAAATGGCCTGCAGGGAAAAAATTCGAGGAAACTGGATAATTCAGAAACCAGATGGCGTGCTTGAGACAAGTGCTAGGAATCAACTGCCCTAAAGCAAAGAAAAAGAAGGAAGAGATGAAGACCACAAAAAAAGGGAAGGGGAATGGCCTTGTGGGGCCCAGTTACATAAAGTCAGGACTCCACGGCCCCAGCTCCCAGGAAGGCAGTTTAGCTACGGGTGAGTTTATGAGAAAGAACAGGTGAGAGCTGTCGCCAATGTCAAGACCGAGGCTTCTTATCGTTTTCAGCAGTGCTGACGTGACACGGAGACTGAACACCCCGGAATGTGACACAGGGGAAAGAAGAAGGCAGAGGAAGAGGCGCAGAGCCTGCTCTCTCCAGGGCCCACAGCCACTTGCAAATGCAAGAGAAGGTGACAAGGTCTGTAGAGCCAATGCGTGTTCCTAAAATGCCTGTGAAAGGCAGCGCCTGCAGAGTAGAACAACTAACTACAGGGTTTCTGGAGAGTTTAGCAGAACAGGCTACTTGGCGATCAGTGTTTAAGGCCCAAACACACAGGTGTTCTATGCTGGGAACGGCACACAGCAAGGTCGCCACTCCTGGCCTTGCCCCTTGGGTTGTTCAGCTTTAAACACAGGCATCGGAGAGACACAAGCCAGAAGTGTTTTGTGCCTACCTCAACATTCCACCACCATCACCTAAACAAGAGAAAGAACATGTCATTCAAACAGGAAGGCCACAGAAACTCTGCCCTCAGAGTCGGAGGCAAAAGCAAACAGGGAAGAGCGTTCGGGGGACACAGGGCAGCTGGGAGTCAACCGCCCCACCAGGAGCCAAAGTGCTTTTCCTAACACGTTGGTCCACGATCACTATTCACCCAGCGCTGGGAGCTCCCACAGCAGAAAGAACCACAAGCGAAAGCAGCACTGGCCTTGTCCCCACGCTGAAGTCTGCTTTAGGCATAAAAGCAGGTGAGTGAGGTGGATGGAGGTCCTTTTCCCTGGTTCTTCATCTGCCACCTCAGATGCCATGATGCACACTCTGTTACAAGACAAAGTTTAAATCCCAGGATGTCCTTTCTCACTACCCTCAACAAAATTCTCCCCGCATGATGTCTGGGCTTTCCTTCATGTGTGCTCATTTCCTTTGAATATTGGTATAAAGCAAAAACAATTATGAAGGTTAAAAGCAATACACTGCATGAAATTTACTCTGAAATGCAGGGGGCAAGTAGTAATATGGGTTGATGAAATGGACAGAAAAGGTAGAGAGATGGACAAGTGATGAAATAAGTAAAGTATTAATGGTAAAATACAGGTGATGAATATATGGGTGTTCACTGTAAATTTCTTCCAACTTTGCTGTATGCTTGAAATTTTTTCATAAGAAATTGTTGAATGCAATTTTTAAATAACCCTGCATTTACCCTAGAATAATAGGTAAGGACAAGGGCAAATTAATACTATATTTTTTAATAAAAAGTAACAGGTTATAAAATACCATGTACAATGTAATCCCAATTTTGTGAATATACAGTAAATACCAAAATATTGCTTGCTCTTTTGGAAACAGGATTATGGGTGACTTATACTTTCTTCTTTGTGCCTTTCTACATTTTCGAATTTTTCTTCAATGAGCATGTATTGCTTTGCAATCAAAAATTTACTTTATTAAAGTTTAAACAAAATCTCAATTACTATTGAGAATTATATGGACTGAAGTAAGTTTTATTTTTGTGGGTTTTTTAATATAGACATGCAGCTCCCTAAGTACCAGATCTCTGAACAAACAAACTCAGTAGAGGACAATCCCATAAGCCCTACTTTTGACAAGACAAGGAGGCAGTGTGTTTTAGCAGTCAGTGCTTCCCTGGTGGCTCAGCTGGTAAAGAATCCGCCTGCAATGCAGGAGACCTGGGCTTGATCCCTGGGTTGGGAAGATCCCCTGGAGAAGGGAAAGGCTACCCACTCCAGTATTCTGGCCTGGAGAATTCCATGGACTGTATAGTCCATAGGGTTACAAAGAGTCAGATACAACTGAGCGATTTTCACTTCACTTCACTTCCTTTTAAGCAGATTTGCAATTTTATATACTACTACTAGTCCCCATCAGATCCATCTGGTTTGCCATCAACATATAGCACATCCCAATCACAACACTGAACATCAATGTCCTCACAGGGGCCTTCATTGGGCTCCAGAAAGTCACACAATGGGTATGTTTACATGTGTTCCTCTGCCCCATGCATACAGCATGATACCTACACTTACTGGCACAAACAAAAGAGACACCTGATGAGCCCAGTGCTGGAGCAGAAAGGAGGAGATCAAGACCATTGATTCCCTGGGGGACAGTAGAGCTAAGCACATGACCCTAACTGTGAAATAAGGGTACTGCCTCACCACACCAAGGTCTCTGTACATTCTTAACACTTTATAGTGCTGCAGACCACAGGCAGACCCCCAACAGTTCCCTCACTTCCAAAGAGAATAAAGGAACAAAAAACAAGAGTTTTCGTAAGGATGTCTTTCAAGATCCAGTGTTCAAAGACGGTGATCAATCTGAGGTATGTAAGGAGGGGAGAGGGAACTCACATGGTAATCCTGAAGTGAAGAAGTGAAGTGAAGTGAAAGTCACATCCAACTCTTTGCGACCCCATGGACTATACAGTCCCTGGGATTCTCCAGGCCAGAATACTGGAGTGGGTAGTCTTTCCCTTCTCCAGGGGCTCTTCCCAACCCAGGGATCAAACTGGGTCTCCTGCATTGCAGGCAGGTTCTTTACCAGCTGAGCCACAAGGGAAGCCCATGCCCTGGAGGCAGAGGCAGAACGGCCAAGGAGGTCCTTCTAAAAGGAAAGGAAACCAGCTCCACTGACAGGAGTTAGGTCTACAACACAAGCATAACTCCAGGTCAATCCACTCACGTAATGAGTCCATGCTTCTTGGAAGAAAAGCTATGACAAACCTAGAGAGCATATTAGAAAGCAGAGACATCACTTTGCTGACAAAGGTCCATATAGTCAAAGCTATGGTTTTTCCAGTAACCACACACAGATGTGAGAGTTGGACCATAAAGAAGGCCGAGCACCAAAGAACTGATGCTTTGGAACTGTGGTGTTGGAGAAGACTCTTGAGAATCCCTTGGACCGCAAGGAGATAAAACCAGTCAATTCTAAAGGAAATCAATCCTGAATATTCAATGGAGGGACTGATGCTGAAGCTGAAGTTCCAATACTTTGGCCACCTGATGCGAAGAGCCAACTCATTGGAAAAGACCCTGATGCTGGGAAAGATTGAAGGCAGGAAGAGAAGGGGATGACAAAGGATGAGATGGCTGGATGGCATCACCAACTCAATGCACACGAGCTTGAGCAAACTCCAGAAGATAGTGAAGGACAGGGAAGCCTGGCATGCTGCAGTCCATGGGATCACAGAGTTGGACACGCCTTAGCGACTGAACAACAATGAGTGTGCAGCTTCAGGAGAGATTCATCTGACACCTCTCTTTTTCGTTACCAGGTACACCTTCCCATAGGCACAACCAGTCAGAATGCTATGAGCCTCGTAAGCAGCTGAGCACAGAGAAATGAAAGCCACCTTCTCAGCTATATAAATGACCAAGGGCATATTAAGTTCTCCTCTGAGTGCTGCTGAATTGCTACTTTATGACAGTGATTATCTTTTATGCTATTTGCATTTTCATTATTTCTTTCATTTTCCCTTTTTTGTTAGTTTCAATTACATTAACAGTGACAATCACATATATTTAAATGCATGTATGTGTGTATGCATACATATACACACACACACACACATACATGCATGCTAACTAGAGAAGTAACTCTCCCCTTCTATATCATTTGGATCAGTTTAACCTTTAATTGAACACCAGTTACTTGCACCACACAATGATGGTGATGCAGCAGATTCAGCAATGAGTGAAAGGTAAGTCCCAGTACACAAGTACACATAAACAAAAAGGTATTGTCAGCAGATCTCAAGTGCTTTGGCAACTCAATGGAGTATATCATATCCACTGCCTAGTGAAACAATGAAGTAAGCTTTCATTCTGATATCAAGGGCAAGTGATGAACACTCTTGGGAAAAAAAGATAATAGAAAACCAGTGTCTTTTAATGTTTAATATGAGTAAGAGCACACACAAATTCTCTTCTAATTCCACTGAGATTAGTAATAATAGTAGTAATAAGCATTTTTACCAGCTTTCTACCTAAACTCTGGCCAAGATAAACTGTCATCAAGATTTAAGGACCTGCTAACCTACCAGACTGCACCACCCGCAATGATCAATCGATCAGGTGCAAGTACACTTTAGGAGGCAGACAATGTCAATAAAGCACAGAAACCCAAAAGGACCAGTAGAAATTTTCTAAGTTTCTTGACAGTGGCAATAGCTACCTTTCCACTCTTTCAGGACAGCATAACACAGCCTAGGTTGTAAAGAAAGATACGTGCAGAGAAACCATCATGGAAAACTACCTCCTCTTTGCACAAGTTCCCTCATGAACTCACTCCACCTTTTTCCTTTGCTGTCAATGGCTTCTCTCAAATCCTCACATCTAGTTCCAACCTCTCCTCTGAGACCCATGTGACAGACATTACAAGGGCTCACCAGTATCTCGTTTCTAAGCACAACAGCACTGCGTTACCTTGCAATTGACAAGACCACGTGAATGGTGGGGCCAGTGAAATGTAGGCAGTGTTCAGTCACTCATCATGGCTGAGGCAGAGCAAAGTTCCCGCAGCCCCTCCCCATCCGGATGACAGAGCCGCAAGACTGAAGCCGCCTGGATCACTGAGTGGCTGCAGGAAGGACGGCTGACCTGGAGCGTCTCCCCGACTCAGAAGACTCTGAGAACAAGGAGTGCACTTCCGTTGTGTTAAGCTCCTGTGAGTTCAGGATTGTTTGTGACCAACCTCAACGCCCAGCTTACCTGAGAGAACAAGCTTAGTGGACATATCCAGGGCACCAAAAATCCATCTAAAATCAAATCACCACCATCGTCCACCTGACTCCAGAGAAGCCTGCCAGCTCTGTTTTGGTTAATCCTCCCAACATTCAGGGTCTGCCCCTTTCCTCTACATTCCCCAGGCCTGGAGGAAGAAATTGCACTAAAGCAGTTTGATAAATTATTATTGTTGTGATCAAAGTCTTGAGCAAAAATCAAATGAGTTTTAGTAAGTTAGCCTTTAAAAAGAATGATGGAAATGATCAAGAAACCACCAGAAAAATATTTGGGGGAAAAAATAAGGCTCAACCATGAAACTGAATGTCTACTTAGATATACACTTTTCTCCTCCCATGAGTAACTAATGTAACTGAAAAAAGAAAAAATCTCAATTCCCCACCCTCATCACCCTTACTGCAAGGATATGCCAAGTTTGAACTCATCCAAACAGCTAAAATAGGCAAATAAATATGCTTTACATTTTTTAAGGGTCAGAACACCACTACTCAGAACATACTGGAAACTCTTCACAAATATCGCCCACAATTGTAAAAATTAAAAGCTTAAACCCACAGAATTGTAATGCAAATATCAAAAGTTCACTTCAAAGGTCATTTATCACCATTTTCCCTCCCCTTCTTGAAAGGGGCCCACACATGCTGGCTCAGAATAGAGCTATGAAAGAAAATATGTATTGCGGTTTCATAAAATTTTTCTAGCTTATAGGTGTTGCAAATTTCCTTACCGGTTCCTAGATCATATAAGCTGCACAAAAAACATCAAGACACACAGTCCCATTTGTTTATCTACCAGTTAAGCAACTGTCACTCTTTGAATAATGGATCTAAAATCTGCACTCAGAAAAAAACTTTAATCTCCTTGTTTTCTGTGGGAACACCAGGGAAGGTTTTCTTTTCATCTGAAAGGTAATCTACATAATATGATATACAATATAATTATTATTCCACTGGTCTTTCTGAAATGAAGCAAAAATGTTCCCATCGAAATTTCAGGCGTGAGGAGGCATTGTATAATTTAAAAGGAAGGGTAATTAATCAGCCATTCTCTCTATGGTCATCTAATCCCACTGAACAAACTGTTCAGTTCCTCTCAGGCCAACTTAAAAATCTTGCACCTTCAATATTCTAGGCAAAAGATTACTAAGTAGGGATAAATCTAGTTAATAGGAAAGTTTTAACTTAGATTTAACCAGAAGGCAAAGCACAACTGTTCTCTCTCCCAATGCCTCTATTCTATCTCAAGACTGTTACTTAACGTGGCAGGACTGCTCAACACAAGTCTATGTTGCAGTGAGAAGGAGCAGCCTTCATTTTAGCTAAATGAGTCAAGAGAAAGTAGCAGTATTTACTGGTCAGCACACACCCATCAGATACTTAGCACACATGCACACCTGTTCACAAGGGTCATTTCTGTTCTAGAGTTTACAGAGAGTTCACCAACCCTAGGAAGAAGAGAGAAGCCGGCCTTCTGAACCATGCTCTGCTCCTTTAACTTCCATACCAGTGAGTTCTGAGTAATATGTAGACAGTAATATTCCTGTCTTAAAATTGTGACTTTGTATCTGCATCTGCCTTTCAAGATATATATATTTTTAATTTTACTAAGTTATAAGTAGTAAACATGTGTCTGCTTCATAAAGCAACCATCCAAAACATGCTGTCTTCTGTCTCCAGGTAGATCACCAGAGGAAACTGGTTATTATCAGTGGGCAATAGTTAAAAAAAAAAAAAGAACCTATCACTGTGGATGTGTGCAAATACCTCCTCTTTCTGGACAGTGCATTGGTGTAAATATTCCTATTCTAGGTTCTGAAAGTAAAATTTAGACACAAACAGGCACTGGTTCTGCACCTGTGAATAAACTTGGTATAAACCAAGTTGTGCACCATGATTAGGATGTGGGTGAAGGTGATGACACAGAGCCAAGAGAAGTCCTTAAAAGATAACCACCCAGCTTGACCACACCTTATGCAAAAGGTGACCAATTGCTCGCTATGCATTTGGACTCCTTAGAAAGAACGAGGCATCACAAGTTGAAAATACTATCCCAGAGGAACCACAACGGCCCCTTTAAAAAGTACCTCTTCAGTCACCCAGAACTCTTCTTTCCCTGACTTCAGAAGAGCTGAAAGGAGGAAGCTTGAGCTCAACATGAAGGTCACACGCCCTCACTCTACAGAGAAGGACTAATACCCTGTGCTTAGCAAACAGACCAAACTAATACCTTCATTCAGTTAAGTGTTTGTACAAGGAAGTTACTGAAACTCACTGTTCGTGAGAATGTTCCCTCCCCACCTTACCTGCAGGAAGGTAGTATTGACTTCCTCCCCAACCTTGATTTCCAAAAAATTTAGCCCTCCAGAAGGAAGTCTTCTGCAGTAGCCCAGCTCCCCAACTCCACAGCAAATCTGGCCAAGGCTCCTGACCCTGTGCCCTTGGGAAAATCACTTCTCTCTGAGCGACCTGCCCAGCGGGCTGCGTGGGGGTGAGGATGGCCTGGATTACAGGTCTAAAGAGGGCTTACAGGTCTGAAGTGTAGTCACTCAGTCATGTCTAACTCTTTGAAGCCCTATAGACTGTAGCCCGCCAGGCTCCTCTATCCATGGAATTCTCCAGGCAAGAATACTGAAGTGGGTTGCCATTTCCTTCTCCAGGGGATCTTCCCAGCCCAGGGATTGAACCTGGGTCTCCTGTATTGCAGGTGGATTCTTTACCATCTGAGCCACCAGGGAAACCAGGGCTTACAGGTTGTACTAGGATAACTGTTCAAAGCAGGTCTCAAAAAGCACTGAGCACTGACCTCATCCCTGTGCCATGACTAATCTTCATGCACGCAATCACAATGCAAGGTGTATTCACAGAATGAAGCAGTACACTTTTGGTAAAGATCGGGTTTCCAGACCACAGGAAACGTAAAGCATGGAAGTGCAGACTGCAGCACAGGCATTCTGGAGAGAATCCACCTCGGTCTATCTAGAGTCCAAGGTCATACATCCTCCCATGATCCACATATCCCATTCCTAGACAGACGGCCCCATGACCCCTCCCGCAGGTCTGAGAGGGCACGATGAGGGTGTACCCTACAAACCTGTGCATGGAGCTGGAGGAAAAGATAAGATGGGAATGATGTCTAGGTAAACATAGCAAGATTAATCATAAGATCATAGTGCTGAGTTCAAAAACAGTAAAAGATAGTAAAAGCTAGCGTACAATATGAATTTAAGACATGAACAAATGTCCTGTGCTATAATAACCTTACACTCTATATGGGATTCCTGTGAAATGGTAAAAAACACTTAAAACAGTCTGTCACATTTTCAGCACTTAGTAAATATCAAATATTATTAGACAAAAAGATGGTCACAATACATTGTAAATCTTCTATTACAAACTTCATTTATGTATCATCCTTTCTCCTAAGGGGCTTTCTTTTCCTCTATTAAAAAAATGCATTTGGTTACAGTGGTTACCTCTGAGGAGACGTGTGTGTGTGTTTTAGTTTGTTCTCCTTGCTTGGCTCTATTTCTACGATGAATAAACATATATAACTTTAGAACTGTCTTTAGTCCTTACTGTCCCTTTCAGTATGATTCATGACACATCAAAAAATAGAAATATCTCAAAAATGCACCCCATCAATGGGGAAATAGTTCTATCATGGTACAAGCCGATAGCAGAATATTTTATAGCCACTTTTTGTCAATGTGGGAAGACAGCATATTGCTGTGTGGAAAAAAGCAGGCACTGGAATTGCACATGTAAGAGATCTGAAAGGACATAGACAACAGTGGTCAGCAGAATGGGCTCTGGAGCTGGCCCACTCCCTGGTCACATTCTGCCTGCGGGATAATATAATTGCCTCCCTGAGCCTCAGTCCTCATCTGAAAGATGGAGATGATAACGGTGCCTCTGGTTGCTGTAAATAAATGCAAAATATGCAAAACAAGCAGGAAAAAAAATATGTATAAGGTCCACTAGGAAATGTCTGCCTTTTATTTATGGAGATTAAACCTCAATAAAGTTGATTCAAAAACACATGCACACACACAAAAGGTCACAATATTGTGTAATTTCATTTATAAGAACTATCCAAAATAAGTAAACCCTTAGAAACGGGAAGCAGGGCTCCTCCCTGGTGGCCCACTGGCCAGGACGCCAAGCTTCCACTGCCGGTGCCTGGGTTCAAACCCTCATCAGGGAACTAAGATCCCACAAGCCAGGCAGCATGGTTTAAAAAAGAAAATAGAAAGGCAGACTGGTGGTTGCCAGGGGCTGAGATAAGGGAGAAGGGAGAGTAACTGCTGGCTGGGCTGGAGCTTTATTGTGGTTGATGGGAGTTTGGGACCCAGGCAGAGGCTGTGGAAATAAACTGTGGAAAATTCTGAAAGAGATGGGAATAACTGACCACCTTAACCTGCCTCTTGAGAAATCTGTATGCAGGTTAGGAAGCAACAGTTAGAACTGGACATGGAACAACAGACTGGTTCCAAATAGGAAAAGGAGTACGTCAAGGCTGTATATTGTCACCCTGCTTTTTATTTAACTTCTATGCAGAGTACATCATGAGAAACGCTGGGCTGGAAGAAGCACAAGCTGGAATCAAGATTGCTAGGAGAAATATCAATAAAACCTCAGATATGCAGATGACACCACCCTTACGGCAGAAAGTGAAGAGGAACTAAAAACCCTCTTTATGAAAGTGAAAGAGGAGAGTGAAAAGGTTGGCTTAAAGCTCAGCATTCAGAAAACGAAGATCATGGCATCTGGTCCCATCACTTCATGGGAAATAGATGGGGAAACAGTGGAAACAGTGTCAGACTTTATTTTTGAAGAATTGATGCTTTTGAACTGTGGTGTTGGAGAAGACTCTTGAGAGTCCCTTGGACTGCAAGGAGATCCAACCAGTCCATTCTGAAGGAGATCAGCCCTGGGATTTCTTTGGAGGGAATGATGCTAAAGCTGAAACTCCAGTACTTTGGCCACCTCATGCGAAGAGTTGACTCATTGGAAAAGACTCTGATGCTGGGAGGGATAGAGGGCAGGAGGAGAAGGGGACGACCGAGGATGAGATGGCTGGATGGCATCACGGACTCGATGGACGTGAGTCTGAGTGACCTCCGGGAGATGGTGATGGACAGGGAGGCCTGGCGTGCTGTGACTCATGGGGTCACAAAGAGTTGGACACGACTGAGCGACTGAACTGAACTGAACTGATATGAATGTACTAAATGCAACTGGACTGATCATTTTTAAAGGGTTAATTTTATGTTTATATAATTCTACTTATGTGAATTCGGTGGGGGAAACATGAATGCAAAACAACATTTGTCAAGAATATATATAAATTAATAAAAGATGAAAATACATAGTCATAAAGGTTCAAAGGGGGAAAAGAACGATTAAGGGGATTAAGTATAAACGCAAGCCAAAAAATAATGTGACGCAGCATAACTCAAAAACAAGCCCTGCTGACAGTGTGTTCCCTGAACAGACTCTGGCGTGGTTTCACCTTCATCACCCGGGGCCAAAGCACTGTCTTGGTCTGCTGCCACTTCCTTTTTAAAAAAGAAATGGTGTTCACCTCTATTCTTCATTTTGCCATTTGCTGTTTTTACCTACTGCTGTGTATCTTGGAGCACTCCTCATGTTAGTACATATCATCTTTCGTCACTGCTTCAAAGCTCTACAGATGTATTAATATCAAGATCCAAACACTTTTAACTTGCTTTATTTGATCATACATGGTATTTTGCCCTTGAGCATACATAACATGCCAGTTAATGACAGTTTCATAAAGAAAGGTTAAACATGGTATGCAACTGCCTATACCAAACAAAACCCTGACATACGGTGAGCTTTTAGAGCTAGCTTATATGCATCCTTCAGAGACAATCCCCACCTCCACTTCCTCACCCTCCAAACTGAGGTTGATTTGATCTGATTTCATAGGGGAAGAAAAAAAAAATCTTAGCTGGATAGGAGCTCATTGTATGATTCTTTGACCCAAGATGGCCCTTCCCTAAGCCCAGGGACTGGCCCGGCCTGGCTGCTTGGTATTAAGTTTAAAGGCTTGGAATTCGTTCAGAGGATACACTCAGTGTCAGCAACAAACCCGTGAAGTTCACCTTGGAGCTTCTGGCTCCTCTGACGAGCATGCCAAAAACTCTACCTTTTTTTTCTGGATCTGTTTTCCAAATCCCAAACACCAACACGTTCACCTGCTTGTGTGTATCGAACAGAGTTCTCTGGGATTTTGTTTTCATCAAAATAAATTGGTATAAAAGGCTGACCTTTTTAATAATTAGTCACAAATGTCAGTTGCCCCAAGGTGACACAAGATGGACAAACTTGAGATTTGTGAAGAAACAACAGCTGGAAACAATCACACAGGGAAAACGTACACTCAAGGAAACAGCCCCCTCTGGGCTTAAGGAAAGACAGGCATTTTAGAGACCAAAAATAAGCCATTTATCAGAGGCGGGGTAGGGGTGGGGTGGGGGTGAGGGGGTGCAAAGGTCATCCCCGAGGTACCAGGGTGGAGGACAGAACCACCTCTCACAGCCGCTGCCTCCTGTTCTCATAGGACCTGCCAGCAAGAAGGGTCTGTTCCGGGGCCAAGGGCTATCTGGCATCTCTAAGGTTTGGGCAGTTATACAATACAATTATTTTTTTTTGCATAGCATCCCTCCCACGGGGCATTCCAATAAGCTTGACAAAGGGAGTCATTCATAGACTTGATAAAAGCAAAGCAAGGAAAACTTTGTAACCGGGAGAAAAGATGGGAAATAAACAATTGAGAGGAGGAAAGGGCCCCCAGGCTTCCCCTGGAGGCTTTCATCTCCCCACCCAACACGGGCTGAGGCAATAAGCGAGAGGGATGCAAGGGAAAGTGAATGAAATCAGAGGGTGACAGAGGAATGGCTTCCCACCTTCCAGAGAAGATACATCCTCACTGTTGACAAACAGTAAAACAGTCCCCTGCCAACTGACCTGAGATCGGTTTGAGTTTGTTTGGGGTTTTCGCAGGCCAGCTATTTACTCTACTTGTTAAATAATAAACACAAGTTACAAAATGTTTTCCTAATTTATGACTTACCAGCCTGCTTTATTCTGACAGAAACAGAAGTGTGCCTACACACCAAGGCAAAAGTTGTGTTTGGCTGTTAAAAGATCTCCTTGGAATTCTGGCAAGAAATTCCTGGGTCTGGGCACTCCGCTGCTGCTGCTGCTAAGTCACTTCAGTCGTGTCTGATTCTGTGCGACCCCATAGATGGCAGCCCACCAGGCTCCCCCGTCCCTGGGATTCTCCAGGCAAGAACACTGGAGTGGGCTGCCATTTCCTTCTCCAGTGCATGAAAGTGAAAAGTGAAAGTGAAGTCGCTCAGTCGTGTCCAACTCTTAGCCACCCCATGGACTGCAGCCTACCAGGCTCCTCCACCCATGGGATTTTCCAGGCAAGAGTATTGGAGTCGGGTACCATTGCCTTCTCCACTGGGCACTCTAGAAGGGGCTAAATGTCTTTTTTTCAGGGAGGTGAGCCATCTAATGAAGAGAAGAATCACTGTTCTTAACTGGAGCAGAGTGAAAGTCTCTCAGTCATGTCCCACTCATTGGGACCCCACGGACTATACAGTCCATGGAACTCTACAGGTCAGAATACTAGAGTGGGTAGCCTATCCCTTCTCCAGCAGATCTTCCCGACCCAGTAATCAAACCAGGTTTCCTGCATTACAGGCGGATTCTTTACCAACTGAGCTATCAGGGAAGCCCTTACAGACATGTGTGTCTTTAGGCTGAGAAACATTATAGGTTGCCTTCAAAAGAAGACATGATCCAGGTGCTTTCAACCTTCTAAAAGCAAAGCCCATTTCACCACAGCACCTCTTATCCACAGATGAGCTTGTGAACAAGAGAAAACCCTGCTCTCCCGAGCAGGTCTCAGCCAGGTCTCCCTAGCTGGGTGGCTACCCACTCCAGTATTCTGACCTGGAGAATTCCATGGACTGTATAGTCCATGGGGTCCCAGTGAGTGGGACATGACTGATCGACTTTCAGGTCTGAAGTCTGAAGTGTAGTCACTCAGTCGTGTCCAACTCTTTCAATCCCATAGACTGTAGCCCACTAGGCTCCTCTGTCCATGGAATTCTCCAGGCAAGAACACTAGAGTGGGTTGCTATTTCCCTCTCCAGGGGATCTTCCCGACCCAGGGACTGAACCTGGGTCTCCTGCACTGCAGGCAGATTCTTTACCATCGGAACCACCAGGGAAATCCAACCCCTTCAGGGTGCTGGGAAGTATTCCCCAGTCCAGATGCTGCAGGGGTGTGGGAGGGGACAGCTGACTGGGAGGAGGGATGAGGTCAGCTCCAGCCCTGGGTTTTCAGCAATAGCAGATGCACTGTGGCAGGTAAAGGAGATTTCTCTCGGGCCTGCCAGGGCTGTCCTGCCACAAGGCATTTCCTATCAATCTGAACCAACTGCCAAAACCCAACTTGGTGATGTGTTTCACTACAACTTAACCAATATTTTCAAAACCATCCCATTCTTCCAGCTTATCTAAGAAGAACATTCCACAAAGGAAGCCTGGAAAATAATATATTGGAATTCCTTAAGTCACATGGGAATGTGTTGCATTACAGATCTACCTTGTTTAATTTCCTACTGGCCTTCATATATAGAATGAATGAAAAATATTTTTTTTTCATTAATATAGTCAGTGAATAATATAGAGATATGGATATAGATAGGTATCAAAGCCAGTCCAGGAAACAAATGTGCTCTATAAAAGAAAAAACATCAATTACTGATTTTAATATCAAATCCATGTTAGCATCACAACTTACTAGAAAAGCTTACTAGAAGCAAATCACTTATATATAGAATGAATGAAAAATATTTTTTTTTCATTAATATAGTCAGTGAATAATATAGAGATATGGATATAGATAGGTATCAAAGCCAGTCCAGGAAACAAATGTGCTCTATAAAAGAAAAAACATCAATTACTGATTTTAATATCAAATCCATGTTAGCATCACAACTTACTAGAAAAGCTTACTAGAAGCAAATCACTTAAATTCTCTCCACTTTGAAAATACAATATGTATAGGGACAATATGAGCTTCTCTGGTGGTTCAGACAGTAAAAAAAAATCTGCCTGTAATGTGGGAGCCTGGGGTTTGATCCCTAGCTCAGGAAGATCCCCTAGGGAAGGAAATGGCAACCTACTCCAGAATTCTTGCCTGGGAAGTCCTAGGGATAGAGAAGCTTGGCAGGCTACAGTCCATGGGGTCCCACAGAGTTGGACACGACTAAGTGACATACATTTCACTTTCACTTTTTCACAGGGATAATAAAAACATAATACTGTGTCATCATTAAGGAGGAAATATACGAAGCTCCTCTTGCTGATGGGCATCCCTACAAAGAAGGGATTGAAAGAGCGCCAGCCCACACAAGGGCAAGAGGGGGCTCTGCCCCAGAAAGCCTCTCTCTGGAATCGGCGGCCCTGCCGCTGTCACTGACGGAAGTCCCACCGGACAGAGAGGACTGTGATTCATCTGTACAGAGGGTCCTGCAGCCTGGCCTGAATGCCCACAGTAGGCAAGTGACTCGTGCAGAGCCACCAAAGCGGAGAAAATTCCCAAAAGGATGTCTTGGGAAAGTTCGCTTTCACAGCATCAACATGTATCATCTTTCCTGGGAAGCTGACCTGTCAAGTCAAAGTCCTACCACCAGAAACGACAACTGTGAGATACACAGGCACCACACGCACCAAGATGAAGGCAGGGGAGCCCTCGTCCTCTGCCCCCAAGTCCTCCCCGACACTCCCGAAAGAGGCTGAGCAAAAACAAGGGCCAACGCAACTTCGAAGACACGACCATACTCACAGAAACTTCTCACCGTGAGCCTGGAAGGCCCGAGACAAAATCAAGAGGTGTCACGTTTCTCCAGAGGTAATTCCACACACAGAGAGCAGGCAAGAGCAGAGGACAGACATCTCCTCCCCTGCCGATCCCCCCAAAAGGAAAAATAAGTAAAAACAGATCCCAGAAGGTTCAAAAGGGAGGTGGGAAAGCCTGAACTGGACACCCGCAGAACAGTCAAAAGATTGATGTCTATTCAGCCTCTCAGCAAATAACCACTGGCTCCTGCCAAATGGCAAGAACCCTGTTGAATGTTACTCAGGATATAAAGCATGGGGCAAGCATGTTTCCTCTTCTCAAGGATTTGAAAGTTACCAGAGCAAATAAACTTTATACCCACACAGCTGCATTACCCAGTTGTAGGTGATTTTCCCTAAGAACTGAACAAATCAAGAGTTTGGGATAGGCATTTGGGTTGAAACCTGAATGACGCGTGTAACTTATATAGCAGAAAAAAAAGGGAGATAGAGAGACTAGCACTCTAGAAAGTAGCCAAAGGAGCAATGAAGGCAAAAAGGTGGGATGAACCATTTATTTTCAGGAAGCAAAAAATACAACAGGTGAAAAGTAATGAAAGGAAAAAAACAAGGATGAAATACTGAAACAGGTCACTAGCAGGGCTGGAAGTAAGAGGGGCAGAGACATATCAGGGCAACTGACATCACCTACTATGATCACTGACTGCCCTACCTTCAAAGTGAAATCAAACAGAGTGGCATAAAATGTGGGATGATGACAGCTTTTGTCTGTTCCTTTTCCATCAAGTACTCTTTGTTTAGGAGAGAAGAGGTATCCAATTAGTCTAAGAGATGAGCAATGATCCCAGGTATCCCAGAAGGTAACACCAGTCCTCGGCGGTGGGGGAGGGGAGCACTATTGCCTTGGCCAGGCAAAATCCCAATTCTCTTACGACTTATGTGGTACTTAAAGCACCTTAGAGCTTCCCTGGTGGCTCAGACAGTAAAGAATCTGCCTGCAAAGGGGGAGACCTGGGTTGGGAAGATCTCCTGGAGAAGGAAATGGCTACCCATTCCAGTATTCTTGCCTGGAGAATCCTATAGACAGAGGAGCCTGGCAGGCTACATTCCATGGGGTTGCAAAGTTGGACACAACCGAGCAACTAACTATAGCACCTTGGGAGACCAAACATGTCTCTTTATGTCCAGTAAGTGAAAAAAAATTTTTTCAAAATTTTAAATGCGTTCAAATCTTCATTCCAGTATTCTTGCCTGGAGAATCCTATAGACAGAGGAGCCTGGCAGGCTACATTCCATGGGGTTGCAAAGTTGGACACAACCGAGCAACTAACTATAGCACCTTGGGAGACCAAACATGTCTCTTTATGTCCAGTAAGTGAAAAAAAATTTTTTCAAAATTTTAAATGCGTTCAAATCTTTTCACGAACACTTAACTCTCAATTTGTTGCTTCCCTGGTGGCTTAGATGGTAAAGCATCTGCTTGCAATGCAGGAGACCCAGGTTCGATCCCTGGGTCAGGAAGATCCCCTGGAGAATATGGCAACCCACTCCAGTATTCTTGGCTGGAAAATCCCGCGGATGGAGGAGCCTGGCAGGCTACAGTCCATGGGGTCGCAAAGAGTCAGACACGACTGAGCGACTTCACTTTCTCAATTTGTTGGTCAGCTGCCTTGCAAAGTACAATAAGTCCCCTACATACAAATGAGATCAGTTCTAGGAGCATGTTCAGAAGTCCAACAAAGTTAGCTAGGTACCTGACTAACACAATCGACTATATAGTACTGTAATAGGTTTATAATACTTTTCACCCAAATAATACATAAAAACAAACACAAAAAATAAATATTCTTAATCGGACAGTACAGTACCTCAGAAAGGACAATACTGCAGCAGCTGCCACACAAGGGTTGACAGTGAGTGAACAGGAAAGAAGTCACTGCCTGGAGGAGGGGGAGGAGATGGTAGAGCGGAAGGACCGTCAGCAGGAGGAGGTGGAGGGCAGGCGGCAGTCCTACTCAGCCTGGTGTTGCTGGAACGTATATTCTCATCTTTCAAAGTTCTCAGTGTGAAGCTTCACACGTAGGGGACTTACTGTGTAGCTCAGCCAGGACTAGGAGGCCCTCCACTGCACACTGAGACGGCCCGCGGCCTTGTCCCTTCCTTCCTGGGGAGGGAGGCCTCTTCCAACGGCTCCTGTTACTTCCCTCCCTCTCACATCACAGAGTTGTTTGTAGGTCTCTGTCCTTCCACTGTCCAAAACCCAACGTCTGGCAGAAAGATGCCCTCAGCTACAGAAGAAAACTTATCCAGCCCACCCCTCATCTTTTCTCTGAGTGGTCTGTAGCAAGCCAGCACTCCCCTCTCAATGCAAAAACTCTTTCCTAGCAATCTTGGCACTACCTAAAGATGCAGCCTTAGGAACGTAAGTATCCATTTCCTAGAGTCAACCTTTAAACTGATGAGACTTCACAGCGAGCCCTCCGGACTCTCCCTTACTTTGCTGTCATGATGGAGGAGAAGTCAAGTTTCCTTAACCTGCTTTCCTCGCTTTCATCTAGTAGTTTACATACCTATTGCTAATTCTGATTGACTTGTTTTCTTTAAACTTTATCTTGTAAGCATGACGTGCTTATCTTACTGTGCAACGCATCTCAGAACATGCTGGCGTGCTATGGAGGGCTCACAAAGAAACGAAACGAAGTCTTCGTTGCCTTGCATACTTGAACAATCGTGACAATCAATGATTCTCTTTGTTAATAGCTTTCACTGTGAGAAAAAGGAATGGGATGAAACTCAACAGCTCAATTAGCAACGGCAATAGATGCCAAAGAAAGCGTCTCCGCAGAGCCACGACAGTGGGGCAGCTGGCTTACCAGGTGAGAATTCTGGGACGAAGAGAAAGCCATGCTAAGCTGTACAACAGCAATGGTTAAGAGTATGGACTCTGAGGGAAGAGAAACTACACCTGTCCTTGGCAAATCTGTGTAATCTTAAGCTTCGGTTTCCTCACTGGCTTGATATGTGTACTAAATAAAATATGCATGTAAAGTCCTGGGCAGAGTGGCTACTAACACAGCACTGATGATGTGCTGACAACAACATGGATTCAGAGCTTTTTCCCTCAGAGATGACACATATAGGCAACGCCAAGGGAGACATCGCAACCAAAGGCAAGGCATTTCTACTGCATCAAGAAAAACAGTCCATCAAATGAAAGCCAGTATTTCTAGGGAAAGTGCTGGTTCTAAACTCGTCTCCACTAAATGCTTTAGTTTCTTCCAGATTTTTTTTTTTAAACTTTTTATTTCAATTGTCAAAGATAATATAATTGTAGCTGTGGGCAACGGAGGGAATTAAGACAATACACCCTGCCTCACTCACCAAACAGCGCCTCCAATTATATCTAGGCTACAGAGAAGAGGTTGTATTTTTAAATGAAGGACCACCTTACATACAAAAATATTTTTCCAGTACAAAGTTAAAATCTTTGACTTCAAATGCTGATCTAGGAGACGGAGTCAGAAATAATGGTTCCTTCTGCTTCCCAAATCCATTTCTTTTGTACTGAAATTATTTGTTGAGTTGGTTAAATCATAATGAACTGCGGTTGATTTCGGAGGAAAGGGAACATGTGAGCGGATGATGAGTTCCCAGGATGATGAGAAGTAGAAAAATTCCACTACAACCAGGATATCTTTGTTTAAAGGCACAAGTTGATTAAATTCACATCCTGTGGTCGTTTGTTGAGTTTTCGGAACAATGGTAAATGTAGTTACTGAGAAAACAGAAAAACCATTGTTCCTTTTCATTAGTTCTCTTCCTTGTCAAAAGTTTAAACACTGATTGTCTAAAAGTCTACAGCTTATAGTCAAGATAAAAGCATGATGTTAATACATGCACATCAAAAAGTTAAACACAGATTCATACATACACATACTGACATATGCAAATATTCAACTAATGTTAGCATTTAAACCATGTTTGGATAGACAGTACTAAACTTCAAAAGTTGTCTTTATGAAGAGAATTACCAAGTTTCATCAAAACATTAGCTCTGTCTATCTCTCACCACAATTCTGCCTTGGAACAAACTTTACAACACACAGTGGATGGCGGGAATGTCACAAGTCGGAGTTGCAATCCTTTCCTTTAGAATTCTAACAATAATGATATGCTATGCGGGCGCAGAGACAGGACTTGGGAGAAAAGGTGATCAGCACTGAATCTTAGTTACACAGCTCCACTAGAGAATGACCTCACTCGGATGTAATCGGTTCCCTGTTTTCTCCTGGAGACTTCCTAAGTTCCTTCAAGGTCAGCCCTCAAAGGGAGCTCCTCTTTATATTACCAAGATGTAGCAACGCCTGGCACACACCTGAGCTGAGCAAACATCAAATAAATAGACTGAGGATAATCAACCCACCCTCTGATCAAGTAAAAGCAGGGAGGTGTATAAATTCTGACCTTTGGCCAGCTCACGTTAGCTCAGGTCTTTCTACAGAACAGACTCATTCCCACCCTTTTCTCTGGATCCTGAGAACCATCATCCCACTTGCTACAACACGTGAAGAGCAATCTTCTTAACCCATAAGGCCTCTGACCACCAGGCAAGAGATTCCAGGACATTAAAGGCATATTTAAAAAGTAGGATATCTGCACAGGTTAGTTTTTTCTTTTAAATGTTTAACAGTCTGCTGTTTTGGCTGAATTTTTTAGCCTGGTTTCAATGTTGGGAAGTACATGAGCAAAGCTCTATAATTTTCTCTCTTCTATAATGAAAGGTCTTTTGAGTCCACTGACAGAATTCTGTGTTCTCTACAGCTGTCAACACTTCAGCATTAATGTTAGTAACTTTCTTAAACCTCCCAAACCCCCATCATTGATTTTAGGTAGATGACAGGCCATGAGAATTGCTGCCTTATGCAAATAGTCACTGACTGAATTTTGGGGTACTTTGTATGACAAAGAAAGAAATCTATTAAAACATTTGAGTAGTAAATATATGAAACAGCAACTACTAAAATAAAAGGCTTGGAGATAAAATCACGTGATCTATTTTAATGATTATTTTAATGAGTATTAAAGTTTACCAAATGGCAGTGGATTTTTTCTAAGTCATTGGATACTCAAGTATCCATACCAATGGAAGGGTAACTGGTATGGAAAATATAAATAATATTGGTGTATACCTGAAACTAACACAACATTGTAAAGCAAGTATACTCCAATAAAAGTTTTTCTAAAAAAAGAAAATGTAAATAATAAAAACAGTCTTCACATACTGACAACTTTCTATGTCAAACAGGGGTAACGGAAGCTGCCTCACTGTGCTAATGTGAAGATTACATGGACTAACTATGAAAAGTATTTAACTCAGGGGTTGACATAATAGCTCCTCAGTGCTGTTACTATTATAATCACCTTTATTATTACATTACTCATTATGCATTCTTATTGTTGTTGTGGTTTAGTTGCTAAGGAGTATCTGACTCTTTCACGACCCTATGGACTGTAGCCCACCAGGCTTCTCGGTCCACGGGATTTCCCAGGCAAGAATACGGGAATGGGCTGCCATTTCCTTCTTCAGGGGCTCTTCCCAACCCAGGGACTGAACCAGCGTGTCTAGCATTGCAAGTGGATTCTTTACCACTAAACCACCTGGGAAGCCTCATTATGCATTACATTATCCTGCAAAGCCAATATGATGGTCCTGATTTGGATGATGAAACACTGTGAAGCTCAATAAGGCCCAGGTACTGGCTTGCAGTCTCAAACTTGGTAAATGATGCCAATGAGATCCAGGCCAAGTTGGCGTAATGTGCAAGTTCTAGCTCTAATGTCATGAGATGCTGCTTCTAAAGTAGGGACCTTTCTTCTGGAAGTTAACTCCTTGTCCTGATAGCTTGAAAATCCTAAGGGCAGACGACACAAGAAAAGCTGAGGAGGCAAAGGGAACCCTGGAAAGGGCAGGGACTCTGCAACCAGATGCCACTGGGTTCAGATCCAGTGGTGTGATCTTCAAAAGGTGATGCGATCATCCAAGCCTCTGCTTCCTAATTTGTAAAACTGGGATAATCATACCAATCCTGGCAGGAATAAGCTAAAGATATGATATAAAGCATGTAAAGTACTTGGTCCGGTTCTCAGCACACAAGGGGTGCTCCACAGATTGGTATCAAAATCATCCCATTGCCTTGAATCACTTTTCAGTTCAGTTCAGTTGCTCAGTCATGTCCAACTCTTTGCGACCCCATGAATCGCAGCACGCCAAGTCTCCCTGTCCATCACCAACTCCCAGAGTTCACTCAGATTCACGTCCATCGAGTCAGTGATGCCATCCAGCCATCTCATCCTTGGTCGTCCCCTTCTCCTCCTGCCCCCAATCCCTCCCAGCATCAATGAGTTTTCCAATGAGTCAACTCTTCACATGAGGTGGCCAAAGTACTGGAATTTCAGCTTTAATATCATTCCTTCCAAAGAAGTACTTAAATCTTCATGGTATAGAGAAAATTTTTAAATCTCCCAGAATTTTAATTTTCAACATTTTTTTCCAAAGATAACTGTATCTCATGAAGTATAAAATAAAATTCTTCCTCAAGACTCAAGTAACTTTTATTACCCCTAATTTTTCTTTGGTCATATGTAATTTTTGTTATTTTACACACATATAAAGAAAGAAAGTGATACAGCCACCTATTCTATACATAATTGTATTTATGCCAAGCTTTGGTCTTCCAAAGGAGAATGAAAAGAATGTAATAAAAAAAACTAAACCAAAATAGAAAAGAATGGGAAATTCTTAAAACACACAAAAAAATCCATTTTCCTAGAGCCCTGCTGCTGATAAGTCACTTCAGTCGTGTCTGACTCTGTGCGACCCCAGAAACGGCAGCCCACCAGGCTCCCCCATCCCTGGGATTCTCCAGGCAAGAACGCTGGAGTGGGTTGCCGTTTCCTTCTCCAATTCCTAGAGCACTATCTTGCTGCAAAGTAACTGATGAAAGGGCCTCTACACATACACTACATACACGAGCATCAAAAAAAATAAACAATGGGACATGTCACCAAAGGGAAAGATGGCTAAACTTTTTTTAAAATCCAGTAATCAGATGAACAGTCAAATATAATAAAACATGTAGGAAAATCCACTTGTTTCACAAAATGAAAACCAAAGAAAGCACATTTATAAATGTACTCTAAGCCAGGTACTCAGTGATTTCCAGCTCCCCACCAAAGCAATCAAATACAGATTAGCATGCCTATCAGCTAAGACCAGGCTGTCGAAATGCAAGCTTTAAATTACACATGGCCTTACCAGAAAGTATTTAACAGATTTTTCTCCTAAATAATAAAGAGTATTGCACAGACTGTAATAAAACAGTTTAATTTTGCTTATGTGCTAAAAGGCATTTTTAAAAGCAGATTAAAACACAGAATTCAAGACAACCAGAAGAAACATCCCCAAATGAAAGAAAACCACTTGGCTGTCTTCTCCAAAGACAAATATGTTATTCGTCTTTCTCGGACCCAACAAAAATTCCTACAAAATGATAATCAAACAGGAGCTTAAGTGCTGCCTCGCAAGCAGATTACATTTCAAGTGGTCTGAGGGCAAACTAAGATGGCATTTTATAAGCATGGTTCTGATTTTTTAAGGTAACAGGGAAACTGCTCTTCGAGGACTGGGAGACCCAGCCACCAAATTAAGGACTCGGGCATTCAACAGTTACTGAAATGTTCAGCCTGCCAGCCTTTACTTGAAAGAGAAAGAAACTGGGGTCGAGGAGGGAAGAAAACAAGGAAAAGAGGGTGTAGGTAGATACTTAATAGTGACTCTTAGAAAGGAGACAGGGTAGCTTAGAGAAACCTTCCAGAACTATTAATATCTGATCACCTCTGAAACACTGGAGCATCAAACACCTAACGAAATTAAGAAGGACCAGACACTCTTCCCCATGTGTGCAGAAAAGATACAGTTAAGATGTAACTATTCACATAGGAAAATGAGCTATTCCAGGAGTTTCAGGTTCCAGGTATATATTTTTCATAACTTCACCATCATTACATAAACAGGATGAACTATTTCACAGCACTTTCAAATTGGCAGAAACGGCAAGACCGTATCTCATGATCCAGGCATCAATATTTCAGAACTGAAGACAATTTACAACTAAGACAGGGCAGAAACTTTCCCAACTTACGTTCCATATGGCAAAAGGAAGGCTGCATCCCAGGGAAGTATTTACTGACTTAAATGAATAAACTGCTTTTAAAGCACACCGTAAAGTATATATATTTTTAACAACAACAAAAAAGTGCATTACTCAGGATTACATTCTAGACTGGTTACTTACCTAGGAGTAATGTTACGTAGGTTCCAGCCACATCCAAGTTTTCTTCCCAGGAGGGAGCTCAGGGTGCTACACCCTTATCTGAGGAGGGAGCCTGAGTTTAAGGCAGCAGTTTATAGGCTGGGAGATGCCCTATGCAGCCACTAGGTAAAATCTGGATTCTCAACCTTTGGGATTAAAATTGAGAAGCAGAGAATCCGGCAATTAGTAGCCAAAGCTATGGCTAAAGAGGAAAAGAGAAGCTCAAAGAGCCATAGGGTTATGAATGAGCCAAAATCCTGAGTCAGCAGGAGAGAGGAGCAGGTTGTTCTGGTTGCTAAGTCGCGTCTCACTCTTTGTGACCCTGGGGACTGCAGCCCACCTGGCTCTTCTGCCCGTGGGATTCTTGTCCAGGCAAGAATACTGGAGTGGGTTGCCATTTCCTTCTCCAGGGGATCTTCCCGATCCAGGGATTAAACCCACATCTCTAGCATTGGCAGGCGTATTCTTTACCATTGAGCCACCTGGGAAGCCCAGAGGAGCCGGTAAACACAAGCAAAAGCACACGCTTACTGACGGGCTACGTCACACCAAGGTTAGAGGATCTGGAATTGGGGAATCCCAAATTCCTGCTGCTAAGGTCTTGTCCACTTCCAGGGTTCATGAGAACACGCTTGACTGCAATCCCCAAAGACCTAGAGGTTCAGTTTTTGCTGGGCAAAACCTGGGATGATGGATGAAACTCCTATCTCCCCATTCCCATATCTACTTTTACAAAGAATGCCCTGTAATGTGGGGGTAATTTTAATGAGTCCCCAGTCCTTCTAACCAAAAGGGGTATATTAATCAATTTAGTTACAGAGTATAGCACAGACTTTTTACCAATTCTGAAATTCTTTCCATAAATTTGTCCATAGTAACACACTTCACAACATCTCACTTTTTTAGTTAATAAAGTGAAGCAACTTTGATTTCTTAAACTTGGGTGATAATTTTCCTCTTTTTAACCCATCACTACCCCATCCCTCCAACAACCATTTTCTCCTCCAGGTCTTAAATATTGTAGGTTTCAGTCAAGTAGGAAATAAGACAAGATGCTGCTGCTGCTACTGCTAAGTCGCTTCAATCGTGTCCGACTCTCTGCGACCCCATAGATGGCAGCCCACCAGGTTCCTCTGTCCGTGAGATTTTCCAGGCAAGAGTACTGGAGAGGGTTGCCACTGCCTTCTGAGTCTAACATTCTTTTATCTTTAAGACCAGAAATGGAAGCAACTAAGAGGGCAGTTAACTAACATAACAAGTGGAGAAATTTTTCATAGTATCTATCAGAAGTACAAACGCAATGCCCCAAGTCCCTGCAGGCCCACTTCTGGATCTCCATCTACAGAAATATGGACCCCTGGAGACAACCAATGAGTCAACTGCTAAAGGACTGGTTAAGTAAAGTACATCCACATAACAGAAATGGACCCCAAAAAGAAATAAACTGGCACGTTTTAAAGTAAAGTGGATCTGTAAGAGATGACCTAGAATGAAAGTGGTGAATATTTATAATATTTTACTATAAATACATATAAAAATACATGCAAGTAAAATATAGATGTGATACATATTATTTGTAGAAGTAAAGTCTGTAAGTTGTAGAATATGATGCACAGTTACCACATTTCATGTATAATATTTACACTTGAGAAAAAAATTGATGTGTATATTTATACACAGGAAAACAATGTGGAAGGATACACATCACGCTGACCATACAGGCTATGGCTGGGAAAGGAAATTGAGGGCTGTTATTTTTCACCAGCTTGACACCTAAGTATTTATTGTATCTTTGTAATTTTAAAACTCTTTTTTTGGTTGTTGTTAATTGTTTATTTATTGAGAGACTATTTCTCACCCCAGATAGTCATAGTTTCATAGTTCAGGAACATAGGAAACTTCCAAGGAACTCAACCCGAAGAAATTCTTTATATTCCAAATCACTTTGCACTCTGAAAGATACCAGCCTTCCTCATCTCCTCAGAATCTTTCATGGAATCATAATTTCTGTAGAAGTCTGCATATGCCTTCTTTCTTTACTCAGCCACAGCAAACTTACAGAAAGTTGCAGACCCCAGGGAGACCGTGAATGCTCCAACACTATGAAATCTCAGACGTTTGGCCAGGAGGCCACGCATCTGAGGTTTTGCCAAAGCAGTGGACGTGGCAGTTTTTCTTCTCGACGGCTCAACTGCAACGTCCTCTCAGGCTGATGGAGAAATGGACGGCATTCCCGCAGCGCCTTACAACTCTTTAAAACAAAACAAACACTAGTCGTGCCAATGGGGATTTCATCCTTTTGTTCAAAATGCTATGAAATCCAGACTTAAAAGACCAAAACACTCAACCTTCAGATCATTAAATTCCTAGAGATTCATTTCTCCCATATATCCCTGAAATCAAAAAGCTTGTTCTACAAAAAGATATTTAACCAATCTAGAAAATTCTCGCTGCCAGTTCAAGGGTAGATATGAAAGGTCAATGTGAAATCTCAAAATCATTACTGTGCTCAAACACACCCACAAACAACAGGAAAGTTACTTACTCATAACTTCCCTCTGTCCCAGAACTCTCTGTAAAATGTTTTCACTTTCCATCAGACAAGTAACAGATACCAGAATAAAGTGATCCATAACACCCAGAGGACAAAAGACAAAGCAGAACAGATACTTCTAAGACATAAACTGTAACACAGACGTTAAGGTTAGATTGTAAACGCATTCCGAGAATACGGGAGAAAAATACACATATGTTTTCTGTCCAGTAATCATCAAGTATGTTTGACTCCTGTGCACACACGTGTGCTCTGCCATGTCCCAACTCTTTGTGACCCCATGAACCGTTGCCCGCCAGGCTCCTCTGTCCATAGAATTTCCCAGGCAAGAATACTGGAGCCGGTAGCCATTTCCTTCTCCAGGGGATCTTCCTGACCCAGGGATCAAACCCACATCTCCTGCATTGGCAGGTTGATTCTTTACTACTGAGCCACCTGGGAAGTCCCAAAGTTTCACGTTTGACTCTCAGTATGTACCAAATTCTCAAGAAACAAATCACTTTTGCCAAGCAGGTATTAATCTAAGACTAGTTTATTTTTCTTTCTCCAAACAAACTAAATGTGAAAGTACTGGAAATGCTAAAATGTATCAATTTCCAAAAACATCAATTTATGTTTTTTATCTACAGTCCTGTCCCATTTAAACTTACACTCCTATGGCAAAATTCAAACAGCATCTACTCCTGGGCCATTATGTAATTGGTGATTTTTTTCCCCTTCTCACCCACTTGTATTATCCAAACTTTCTATAATGACCATCTATTATTACTTACAAGATATTTGGGAACTTTAAAATAAATAAAATTGGAGGTTTGTTGTCGTTGTTTTGTAACTCAGAGGTCTAGGTAATATCCTCTTCTAATGAGAAATGGGTGTGAGCCAGCCACATTTCCATATATCTTATCCATGTACAGATCTGTTGCCCCTCTGGAATGAACAGCAAGCCTCTTAACATTTAAATACGTAAAAAGATAACACCAGCCCTCTTTCCACATCTAAAAGCATATAATATCTTATGACAAGGTCTGTTACCAGAAGACCTTTCAATTTAATAAATGATATACATGCATACCTCCCATCCTTCTATGATTTCTATTAGTATATGATAAACTAAAGAAAGTGGGCAAATTCTGTTGATAACTATTAATTTTTATCCTAATAGGCTGGAAATTCTTTTTTGAAAACTGACTTATAAAACAGGGAGTACAATATCACTGGATTGACTTCAAAGTAAAGAAACTTTCATGATTGTCTAGGCAACAATCTACCTTTAAACTGAGTGATACAGAGAAAACGTTATTTTTAGATCTGTGACAGACCTACTTCACTGACTTCTACGTGGCAGGAGAAATAATTACATATGCATGCAAACAAACTATATTTTTAATGTGCTGCTGTTGAATTTTAAGAAGGTCAGTCTGGAATAAAACACCTGAAGGCTAAAAAAGGATCAGCATCACACACGCATGCAGACGCACACACACACACACGTACACGTACTTAACCCTCTGCCCTTCAAATGTTACATTAGAATAGATATATTCAGATTTCTTAGCAAGTTATACATTTCTAAAGCCACTCTTCTTGCCAAAATGAATTTGATGGATGCTTCACACAACACGCTAGCTTATGAAACCTGTAGTCAACCACACTATAACCACCAGGGGGAAGGCAGTCAGGTAATTAGCTCCCCAATCACAAGTGAAAAACAAATGTTCAGTGATTGACAAACTCTGCGCATTCATCACCCTTGAGCTAAATAAAGCTGTTGTGGTAGAGAATTTACAAAAGCTGGCAATAAGAATTCCTCCCATCTCCGTACACGTGTTCCTTTGGCCATGTGAGTTAACCTTTCTTCCCAGCAAGCGGGAAGACCAACCCCCCTCTGGCCTGAGTCTGAGCTAGCCCTGGGATGTGCTCTGACCAACTGGAAGAGGCACGTGACGCTTCGTGACCACTAAGCCTAGGCCTCAAGAGCGCCTGCAGCTCCACTCCAGCAATCCCGGGAAGCCACAGCAGCCAAGGGGTGACGTACAGGTGGACTTCTTGAGAAGGACTCAACGGAGAGAGGGCCAGCCACCCACTGGCACCAACCACAACACCCACAATGAGGCCGCCTTAAAATAGGTAGCCCCAGACCAGCTGGCCGCACACTACCCCTAGATGAGACCAGCAGAACGGCCCAGTGGAGCCCAAATGGCCAATGCATGGAATTGTAAGCAAACAGAAAGGTCATTATTTTAAGACATTAAGTTTTGGGACAGTTTGTTACACAGTTATACACAGCTGATGCAGAGACCGCAAGATTCCACACCTGGAGAGCCTTTCTGATGGTCAGAGATACCCTTGAAGGCAGAGCTTCAAAGGAGGTGCCCAGCCCAGCAAGACACATCCACTGAAACTTTCTGGGGAAAGTGACGTTGTCCCCACTTGCCTTGGTCCCTTGCAGAACCCCTGGGACCTTGAACAGTCCCCTGCGCTCTTACTCTCCATTTTATCCTCTCCTGCTTGGGTCTGAGGTCTTTTGCTGCCTTGAGCTAGTCTTTGCCTTCCGATGATGCCGTCGTGCCTCTGGCTTTACAGATCTGGAATCTCACAACCCACCCCTCTCCTCTCTCTATGACGCATCCTCTCAGGCCCTCAGCTTTTGCTATTGCTACTCCTGCCTCTAGACAAACAGTTCATTGTAATGGCAAACCACAGTCCTGGGTAATCTCATTATTTCCATGAAGTAGTGGTGCAGAATCTATTAAAAAATAATAGTAAACAAAACTGCCTTTAAACAGCTAAAAGCACTGTGAAGGCTAGAGTCATTTTGTGAGGTTAAATAACGATTCTGATCAAGCTGCAACTGCTCAAAACAGCCTGGCAAAGACCTCAAGAGCAAATTAATGTCACATCAGAAAATCAGTCTTCTTTCTTCACATGAGACCTGATAGAAATGGGCAATTTTTAAATTTAAAATAAAAGATGGCTATAAACAAAAAGTGGACCCCATCCCACTATGTTCCCATGAAGGTAACAATACTTTTTGTGTATATCAGTTCTGATACAATTAATTTTAAAGTTGGTCAGACCTCATAAATATCACCTTTTCACATTTTTGTCACTCCTTTTCTTTCAAGTATAATAGCTCCAAGAAAATATTTCATTTTTAAACAGCTACATACAGCTGAAAACAATGTTATTTTTTTTTTTTTTTTTTTGCCAAGACACATAGTGTATAGGATCTTCCCAATTAGGAGTTGAGCCTGGGCCATAGCAGTGAAAACGCAGAGTCCCAACCACAAGGCTACCAGGGAACTCCCAACAATGTCATTCTTAATATAACAGCCTAAATGGACCATCCCCTCTAAGCGAAGCCAAACAAGCGCCTGACTGCAACTTCTCCCTATCCCAGTGACTGCATGGAGTTGCCCTCTTTGCCTTTAAAGACTACTTAAGCAAATATATAAGCTACAAAGCTGCCTATTTGTCTGTTTCTAGAGGGCTCTAAAGTGTAGGATGTAAAATTATAGCCTTTAAAAAGCCTTGCTGCTTCTATGGAAACAACTGGGAAGATGGCTACAGATGAACTAAGAGGTTCGCTCTCTCTCCGCCCCAGAGACTGTCACTTTTTAAACAACCAAAGAGCATTTATCTTAGTAAAGATAAACAATTTAGTCCTGATCTTGACTTTAAAAAAAAACTGTGCCAAAAAGATCACTATTCTTAAATTTGCCCGAATGATCAAAATTTGAAAATACACAGAGACACTTCCCCCCCTTCTATCTCAGCCAGCCATATGCCCAGGAAAGGCGCCACATTAAAAATGTTTCCACAACAACCCTTGCTGAAGGTTAGGCACTGGATTTAGGACTGCAGAAACTGGAAAGGGCATCTACAAGGAAAGAAATAAAAAAGGATTACATAGTAAAACATTCTCTGTGATTGTCCCAGTCACCCTAGGGACACTAAACATGATCAAGTACAAACGGTTCCTGAACGGCCCCAAGTTAAACCCAGTTAACCTCCCTACACAGATACTTTTTTCACCCCTCAGTCATTAATTCCCTCTCCTAATAAAGCAGGTGTCCTACCCAAACAGTTGTGATTGAGTTTGAATTTCTATTAAGGTTCTGACTTCAATACTGGATGTTTTATTTGCTTTGTGGTATAAAACTTAGATGAAACCATTAAATCCTTTAATCACTCAACTACCAAAATGTTTTAAAGCCAAGGGGAAAAAAAGGACCATGATTCAGACTCACCATTTAAGTGACTGAAACTGATATAGCTATCATTTTTTGTAACTGGAGGTAACTTCACAACATCTTTGTTAATTTCACCAAAAAAAAAAAAAACCTATTTACTCAGTTCTTTCTTACTTCATTACGTAAAAGAAGATAAACTGAAGTGATTCTGTCTACCGCATTCAACCCCAAGACTCTGAAGAGATCTCTTGAGGAAATGTAACATTTTGATACTTCTAAAAATACTGGATTTCATTTGGGAGGATTCTCTGTTTACAGTAATCACAAGAACATCCTAAAAGAGTTAAGTGGGTAAGATAAAATTCAAACTTCAAAACTATCTTCCTATGTCAATGGGGGTATCTGCTCCACCACACACAAAAAAGAGTACCTGTTGTTCTGAAATAACAATCAGTTAGCTTTCTAATAGAGCATATAGTCAAAAACAATTATTTTAACTGAGGTTAGCATTGTCTGTCTCCTTTCGTACTTCCAAGTCAATGGCAATGCTTTGCGTGCTAGCAGGAGGGGGCCTCAGAATACTTACAGCCAACATAATAATAGTCAGTCAGTTTTTTAACATTTCTGAGAAATTACCATCCAGCACCGTCCAGTAAAACTTTTTGTGGTCATGGAAATAGTCTGTATGTGCACAATCCAAAAGGTACTTTACTGGATTTGTTTAGTGGCCAAGTCGCGCCTGACACTTAGAGACCCCATGGACTGTAGCCCGCCAGGCTCCTCTGTCCATGGATTTTCCAGGCAAGAATACTGGAGTGGATTGCCATTTCCTTCTCCAGGGGATCTTCCCGACTCAGGGATCAAACCTGCGTCTCCAGCCTTGGCAGGCAGGTTCTTTATCACTGAGCCACCTGGGAAGTCCACTTCACTGGACTGTGCAGGTTTTATAGACCTGAAAGGAAATAAATAAAATACAGTTCCTCCGCTGCACTAGTCACAGTTGGCTACTGATTATAATGTGGCTAGTGTCACTATAGAACTGTATTTTACTTTATTTTTAAAGCAGTTTTAGGGTCACAGCAAAATTGAGAGGAAGGCTGAATTTTCCCCGTATAGCCCCTGTCCCTTCCTCCACGTGCACAGTGCCCCCCATTATCAACATCCCCCAACCTAGTGGTACATTTGCTACAACTGATGAGCTTACATTAATACATTCTTATCATTCAAAGTCCACATTTTACATTAGGGCTCACTCTCTTTGCTATACATTCTATCAGTTCAGTTACTCAGTCCTGTCTGACTCTTTGCAACCCCATGAATCACAGCATGCCAGACCTCCCTGTCCATCACCAACTCCCGGAGTCCAACCAAACCCATGTCCATTGAGTCGATGATGCCATCCAGCCATCTCATCCTCTGTCGTCCCCTTCTCCTCCTGCCCCCAACCCCTCCCAGCATCAGGGTCTTTTCCAACGAGTCAACTCTTCACATGAGGTGGCCAAAGTACTGGAGTTTCAGCTTCAGCATCATTCCCTCCAAAGAAATCCCAGGGTTGATCTCCTTCAGAATGGACTGGTTGGATCTCCCTGCAGTCCAAGGGACTCTCAAGAGTCTTCTCCAATACCACAGTTCAAAAGCATCAATTCTTCGGCGCTCAGCCTTCTTCACAGTCCAACTTTCACATCCATACATGACCACTGGAAAAACCATAGCCTTGACTAGACGGACCTTAGTCTACAGAAAGAACGAAGGGATGGAGCCAAAGCAAGAACAATACCCAGTTGTGGATGTGACTGGTGATAGAAGCAAGATCTGATGCTGTAAAGAACAATATTGCATAGGAACCTGAAATGTCAGGTCCATGAATCAAGGCAAATTGGAAGTGGTCAAACAAGAGATGGCAAGGGTGAACGTTGACATTCTAGGAATCAGCAAACTAAAATGGACTGGAATGGGTGAATTTAACTCAGATGACCATTATATCTACTACTGCAGGCTGGAATCCCTCAGAAGAAATGGAGTAGCCATATGGTCAACAAAAGAGTCCGAAATACAGTACTTGGATGCAATCTCAAAAATGACAGAATGATCTCTGTTCGTCTCCAAGGCAAACCATTCAATATCACAGTTATCCAAGTCTATGCCCCAACCAGTAATGCTGAAGAAGCTGAAGCTGAACGGTTTTATGAAGACCTACAAGACCTTTTAGGACTAACACCCAAAAAAGATGTCCTTTTCATTATAGTGTTACCACAGTGGACGGCTCCAAACTAGACACCGCTGGGAATGCTGTTGCTGCTCTCACTGTGATAAAGTTATCAGCCTGGCTGCAGGGACCTGGCTTTAGCGCAGAAGCTCTGCTCCAGCGAATGATCAGCCCTGAAGGATCAACACATCTATTTGCTGCTCCTCAATCTCTTATTTGCCAACACACACAGACATACACACTCTCACACCTTTCCATGTCACTAACAGGTTCTAACCAAGCATTAAAAATATCTATTCCAAGAACCCAGGCAAAAGATGATGGTTGAAATGAAACTACTTTATCTTTATATATCACCTTCATTTAAATGTTAAGTAAATATGCCCTGGTGAAGAAAGAAATACATATAGAGATCATTTGATCCCCTCTAATGCAATACATAAGATTTTTACTGTAACATGTATATGGTAAATATGTTCCCAGATAAATTATATATGTACTTTATTAAAACGGTAGGTATAAAATTCACTGAGTCAATAATATCTCTAACTTCCTCCTTGCCACCAATGAGGAATCACCATGATGTTTAAGTGGAAGAAAACACTGAACTGAATAGGAAGAAATGGCCTGAGATTCTAGGGACTTCTGGACCATAGGCAAATTACTATAATAAGGCAGGCTGCGAGAATTTTCACTTGTAGAAACAAAGGAACAGGAATGAACTTTCTCTCCAGTTTCCTCCAAAATTAAATTTCATTATTCCCTGGTATTCTTATGTGGTATTCTTAGGAACTGACCTTAGAAAACCAGCACTGACCTAGCTGAAGATGAGATGGTTGGATGGCACCATCAACTCAATGGACATGTGTTTGAGCAAACTGCAGGAGACAGTGAAGGACAGGGAAGCCTGGCGTGCTGCAGTCCACGGGGTCACAAGGAGTCGGACACGCTGAGCGACTCAACAACAATCAACCTATCGTTTCTTCCCTGGAGCACTCTCTTCCTCTTCTTCTTTGAGTCAGCCCATAACTGAGAAAGGTGATGGCAACACCGACAGTTTCAAAGGAAGGAAGAAAGTAAAATAAAGTGAAAATAAAATTAAAAAACAAAGAAAAAAGAAAGGAAAGGAAGGGAGGGAGGGAGGGAAGAAGGAAGGACAGACCAAATAATTCAAAGTAAAATGTCAACAACACAAGGCAGACCAAAGACACCAATCCCTAAGTTTAATCCTTTTCAACCCCCAAACAAAACAGAGCAGCAAAGAACATAATTGGAATGCCCCTTATCACAAATCCTGCTCCAAACTAATGCTACCTGTTCAAAAAAGATCATAAATCTTCTAGGATCTCCACCATCAATAGAGTCATTGTGAGAAGTCTCAGGATCGTCACAGGTCACTGGCTTCTCAGATACTCCCCCAATGAAGGTCTATCAGTCACATGAGAGAAGGGCATCAATGTCTACCTACCATACTAGTTCTTCTGGTAAAGTAGTGACTTAACGTTGGAAACCTGAGCTCTTATAAAATGTCACCAGAACACACATCTTCACCTAAGGGAAGAACTGAATGAAGAGCCTCAGGACCAGGCCTCTGACTTACACTAAATGCCACTTCCTTGGAAGAAGTCTGAAAATAAAATATCTTAAAATGATGTTTTAAGTTCTACCTTAAAAAGATGTTTTCCCAGGTATCAAAATAAGCCATTAGTTTAAAAGATCAATTCATCTAATCCCTCAGTGTCCAAGAGTTGATTCCCAAAGAGCTGTTCGCCAAATGAGAAGAAACATGAAACACATCAGCATTTACTCACATCAGATTCCCAAAGTGTTTCTCTAAATCAATTCTGAACTACAGGCTTGCCAATCCATTCTCTAAAGGACTGCTGCTTCTCCTCTGTTTCCCAGTGAACCCAAATCTAAACTGCCTTTTTAATTACTATACTGAATTCTTCTTTAGTAGCCTAAACTGCAATGAATGGCACATTTGGAAAAAGAACCACCTGAAGCACTCAAATCACTTCAGCCATCTTGGAGCTGTTTGGGGATAATTTAAACAAAACTGTCCTGGAGGAAAATGTAAAACTTCATCTGATTACGTGGAGAGTTTCATTTAATGGGGAAAAAAATAACTTTCCCAAAAATACACCACAGAGGAATTATAACACATATTAGATTGCTTTTGGTTTACAAGACCTACTTCTATAGTCTCAGCATGTACCACACCAATCCTATCATCCCCCAGTCCCTTGTCTAAAAAATATAATTCCTGACTTCGTGACAACCTTTGAAAACCACCCGTCCTGATAGTCTGCTGTGGTGTTTCACCTGTATCCCTGATCTTCAACAGTCCTGATTTCTACACAGCAAGAAGCCCCACAGAGCTTCAGGCTGGGTTATATATAACTACACAAACAGCCAGAGGTCACGGGTACACTCAAGAAAGGAAAGTTTGAGAGGAGAGATGTGCCAGGGCTTCCCCACCCTGCTCTGCAATGCCCGAGTATAAAAGAAAAAAGGGTGGGGGCACCATTACTGCTCTCTGGATCCTTTAATCCAGACAGGCCACCTCGCAGAACGATGACCTCAGGAAAGCCAGGCCTCTGCCTGCCTACCTGCCCAGCACAGGCAGGTGCAAGTACTCAAAGTGCTTACTCTCGATCTGGGAGGATTAACGAGCTAATTTCTCCAGAGCCCTTTAAGCTGACTGGCCCAAACACAACGAAATGAGCATCCTCATTAACCATAGGCAAGATTAAATCTTCAGGATCCAAAGAGGCAAATATTCAGAAGTGAGGCGATGTTCCTCTTAAAATTCAGACTTTCACCCAGAAAACATTTATCAAATCTTTAGTGGGAGGTATGGGGAATGGAGGTCAAAGACCTGTCCTCAAGGAGGAGTGACATCTAGCGCCAGGATGGGCAAGGAGGCAGTAAGCAGTAAGGGTATAAGGATCACCAGGGATGAAAGGGCCAAGAGAGGAGGCAGAGGGGAAGGAGATCTGGGGGCAGAGGACTGTTTCTGTGAAGAGAAACCATTTATTCCAGGTCTTAAAGGAGAGCCTGGATCCGGGTGGGTTCTGTTTATGAACGTGCATCAGGCTATACATTCATGACATGTACTCTTCTGTGTGCCTATTATACTTCAGTAAAGGTAATGCTTAAAAGGGGAGACAGAGCTCTCTGTTAAATATATGACAATGGAACAGTGGTGGAATGGTGTTGCAGGCAGAGAGAAAATTTGCCTAGAAGGGGCTGGGAAAGCAGGAAGCATTTCAGCAGCTGCAAAATGTTCCCCCTGGCTGGGAGTCTGTCCTGAGTACTGCAATGACAAGGGTGGGGGGCAATGAATGGAAGGCAAAAGACAATTCTAGAAGGCCTTAAACACCTGCTCGGAGTTCATCCTGACCATCAAGGAAGAGCCACTTTTAAAAAGGTCTAAGTCTGGGGGTAACTGATACAAATTTGGGTATCACTTTGGTAGCAATGCTTACTAGAGCTAGAAGCAAGGCTGCAGACAAGAAACGTGGTTATGAAGAGATTACAGTCACTCAAGTAAGAACTGAGAGAGGTCTGAACTGAACCAATGATGACCAAGAGGAAGAATGAGGGAAGCCTCAAAGACGGGATCCAAAATGCTGAACACCAATCAGATGTGGGATATGGAGGAAGCCAGGAAACGGTGGGATGAGCAGCACGTTTCTGCTTCATACTCGAGGGTCTTCAGGAAGATGGAGAATGTAGAAGGGACAGGATTAGGACTGAAGCAAAGGTGGAGGGACAGTGAGTTTCACTGTATGAGGTTCTGTGAAGTATCTACAAAAAGACGTTTGAAAGGGAGCTCTCACACCAGTCCAAAGACTAGGCAGGCCCTGGGCATTTTAGGCTGTGGTTGAAGCCTCAGAGCCACGGAGAAGTGGATCCTGGAGCAGGCCCAGCCAGGGAAGAAGGAGAAATGGTAGGTGGCGTCAACTCCTGCAGAGAGAGGAAGAGAGGGAAGCCCTGCGGTGTCACTGGCTGCAGTCACAGAAGGCCATGGTGATCATGGAGGTTCCAACTTTGGCTTCTTAGCAAGGGGGTAGAGGCCAGATATAAGCAAGCAGTGGAAGGGAGGTTCTCCACTGGGAAGGGAAGGAAAGAGATAAGGCGGGTGCTGGAGGAGGGAGTAGTGAGTGTCCTGTCTTGTTCTCCTTTGCTGTGAAACTGTTAAGAGGGAGACTTGAGAGTATTTATAAGTGGTGGGAAGGGCAGCGAGGCAAGGAAGGAGACAGGGGAGCCACAGTGATGACCTGATCTGCAGACAAATGCCCTCTGCCTTGCTGGGGCACACAGGGATGATTTCTTTGAGTCAGCAGCATTTCCTGCCAGCGCGGCAGCCTCCAGAGGTGGGGGAAAAGTGCAGTCTGAGCAGGTCGCTCATGAAGCTCTTTGAGCCGAGCCTTTCCTCCACCAATCTTCCTGCAGGATGCCCTTAACACTTGTCAAAGAGCCATCTGGCACCCGACGCCCTGAGCTGTCCGATTCCACAGGTCTCTGCAGCTTCCTCCCCGCAGGGCCCTCGGGCTCCCCAGCCAGCCGCCCACCGGAAGGCGGGAACTCGAGAGCCAACTCTCCTGGGCAGAGAAACTCCAAGATGCTCCAGAGTCTGGGCAGGATTCTCTCCCGGTAACGCGGATCGGATCAGACGGCGCAGGCTGCAACAGTTGCGGGCTCAGGCTCCCGGAAAGCTCGCCCTGAGGCAGGCACTGCTCTAAGTGCTCCACAGTCTCCCTTTCCCCGCAAACCCTACTGTTACCATCTCCAGGTCCTGAATGAGGATGCCAAGTGCAGACACCTCTAAGCAACTTGGCTTAAGATCAGACGGCCAGCAACTGCCATCGCCCGTCCATGAAACAGACCAGACCGCCCGACTCGAGAGCCCACCACGTTTCAAGTTACTATCCAACACCATCAAAAATGTGGTACACAACAGACTACAACAGATGGAAGGAAATTCATGTTACTGGTCACAAATCAAATGCATAAATAAAGCAAATACTATGGAAATTCTACCACGAGTTTCTCTTAACCTATAAATTTTTCGTACATGCTAGTTTGAACAGCACGTTTAAAAGCATTTCTGCTGTCAATGTAATTAGCACCGCTGAAATGTACACTTAGAAAATGGTAAATCTCATGTTACGTATATTTCATCACAATAATGAAAAAACACGAGTTCTATATAGATTATTCTCCTTACCTAGAAGAAAAAGTGACGTGATATGAAAATCGAAACCCCTGCATGAAGCTAAGCATCTCAAGACTCTTTTAGTTAAAAAAAAAAAAAAAATTAACAAGTGACAGCAATGGCAAAGCAGCCCGGTTTATAGGTCTGGGAGATCAGAATGCGGGCACTCAGGGCTCCATGCCTCTGAGGTCCCCGGCAAACAAGTGTGACCCAGTGTAGCTACACCGTCCTCATGATGCTTCGAACACCTATAAAACCAGTTCTAAACCCTAAACTATAGAACTCCACAGAACTTCAGAGAGTACGGAGCAGGATTGCTTTCAGCTGCTGCTGCTTAAAGACCTGGCCAGTTGCCTGTTACCTGCACCTGGGGGAAACGCACTGGAATGGTTAAACAAAGCCCCTGGGAGAGAAAGAAACCAGAGTACTGGAGAAGCCCTCTGTCAAACTACAGTTAGGAGACTAGAAACCAAATTCTTTCTGTTGACGAGGACCAGAAATGAAGAAGGTGGCCCTTGCGGATGATTCCAAGTGACTGTCTAGGATGAAAGTGAAGCAATGCTTGGAAATAAGGTACAAAACTACAGAAAGTCTCATACTGCAAAAAAAACTAAGAAAAATCAAACATGTTCTGAGGCCTAAGTCTATTGAGTCTTTTTCACAGGAAAAACCAACAAAGATACCAGCCTCTGCTGAAATTATCTGAGTCAAATACAGAAACTGATACTGCATTGACTACAACTTTTTGACAGGAAAGTTCCTTGAGGTTGTTCAAGCGATTAAGGATACCCAAGTCAACATTTTCATGATTCATCTTTTGTTCTTTGTTGAGCAAACTGAAGTGATAATATTAATACCACCAACAAATAAACTAATTTTTCAACTGGCATATCTTTGGGTGCCCCATATACTTCTCAAGAAAGAATGTGAGGGGAGTGAGATGGGGGTAGTTGGGGGTGGTAAGGAACAAAGACTAATGAGGCTGAAGGGTATTAAACAGGCTAGAACACCTTCCAAGAGCAGTTACTTCTCTATAGGAGACTGAGATATTTGAAATCTACTAATACTGATGGCTAAAACAAGGAATTTAATCATTTTACAACATAGTTAACCTCTCCCTATAAATCTCTCTCCAACAGATTTTGCATCATTTCCAGGTTGCCCATAACCTTTTGAACCAGATTACCATTACAAATTCTCCACTGATCTTTTATCACGCAAGAACGAAAATAACAAAGAGAAAAGTTTATTTTTAGACTTGCAAAATCCTGTGTTTATTCTTCTAAAACAGAAATCAAACAACTGAACCTGCTTTGTTTGGATTTCAGTAAACCTCGGCTCTCCTAATCTTGAGGCCCCAGCCTCTGCCAGAAGGAAAAGAAGAAAAAGTGCTCCATGCCACGCTGGAAGGTTAAAACACCTGGCCTCCCCGGGCCTTCTGCTCAGGTACATCTGAGCCTCCTGCTGGCCACGGTTCACACTGCCAGGGTCCCATCATATGATGCCTGCCTTGTGGCCCCAAGAGGCCAAGGCTGTCCACCCGCGTTCACACTGAAACTGGCTCCGTGTTTGAACTACAAAATTGTGCGTGTAATGTTTAAGCAGAAGTGCTTAACCGCAAGTTCACCCATTACTTAACTAGCATTAAACAGTAAATGGAAATGGGTGTATAATTCCCTACAACATTAAGCCCCTGGAAAACCCTACTCCAGCAATGTGACTTTTCAATCACACGGCCACCACACAGTCTCTTTCAATTGGAAAAATATGAGATAACTTTAAATGTAGGAAAACCCTTTCTGCAGTGTGAATATACAAAAATCAGCGTAGAATAAACAGGCATTTCTGCTGGCAAATTCCTCAG
Source organism: Cephalophus harveyi (assembly GCA_006410635.1). Lineage (NCBI taxonomy): Eukaryota > Metazoa > Chordata > Mammalia > Artiodactyla > Bovidae > Cephalophus > Cephalophus harveyi. The sequence continues at coordinate 898 of SJYT01065416.1, read as the reverse complement.
GTAAAGTTTTTTTTTAATGAAATTGACCAAGCGTAATTAACAATGCTGCTACTGCAAGCAGAAAGAAGCCCTGAAATCAATCCCGTCTCTTTAATTAAACTAAGATTTTATTCATTTCAGTTCATAAAACTGGTCAACTCAAACAATGCTTTCAAAAGACAGCTTGTCTTCCATATTGCAAACTTGCATATTGACCCTAATAATTGACAAAATAAGCATAGAAATTGATTATAAGTAAATGCTGGTCCTAGACCCTATGGAAACATGTTGGCAGGTTACCATCAATTAACTTTTATGGACCATCCCTATGTACTGGAGTCAGAGGGATAAATAAGACCCTAAAGGAGTTCACAGCTGACAAGGAAAAGCAGCAATGGAAATAATTAAGCAACTTATAAACGTATTCAGACTTCAAAATTCAGCTCAGATGTCTTCTGCGGAATACCCTGCTTCCTTATTTCTCCAAGCAAGCAGTTAGTCCCTCCTTTATGCTCTACCAGTACTCACTCAGGACATCCTATAGAATCAGTTACTTAAACTTGGGAAGCCTTGAGGGCAAGGACCATTTTATTCATTTCTAAATGCAAAAACCTAGCACAATGCTTGGGGAAAGAGTAGGCCTTTAGATTTGGTTGTGCAAATAAAAACTATGGGATTACATGCTGTGAGCCGTGAAAAAAGGAGCAGAAAAAGCCACCATACTTTGCCTTGGAAGAAGCAGAAGCCGTCTCAAGAACATTCATCGCAAGCTGAGTGAGATTAACTACAAAGATGGGCACTTAGAGAAGAGCCTGTGAAAGACAGCAAGGAATGGAAGGCCAGGTGTATCCCAGGACAGCTGACTATTCAGTGTGCAATCAGTGCAATCAGAATACCGGTGGGGGCAAGTAGTTTGAGA
>SJYT01065409.1:9529-19674 GCA_006410635.1 Cephalophus harveyi | reverse complement strand
AGATGGCTGGATGGCATCACTGACTCGATGGACGTGAGTCTGAGTGAACTCCGGGAGTTGAGGATGGACAGGGAGGCCTGGCGTGCTGCGATTCATGGGGTCACAAAGAGTCGGACATGACTGAGCGACTGAACTGAACTGAAGCATTTTCCCATTGCAAACTGATTTCATATTTTCTAAATCCTTCATGTTTATGCATGATTCAAAATAAATGGTAGAGTTGAAAACCTAAGAATAATTAGTATTTCTTAATTACTTCTATTCTGATTAACATTTACTTCTTTTTATGTAAAGCAGAATAAATTTAGTGTAATGTATTTCTAGTTATTTGATTTTCTACTCAGAACAGAATTATAAACAAGTTGGCTTAATCCTTATGTATTTAACATGGCACAATATTATGAATAAATATTTTGATTAATATATTTCCTCAGGGATTTTTAATGATATTTTGAACTCTTAAATATATTCAACATTATTATCAAATTACAGACATTAAAATTTTCATTTGCATATGGTTTTAGACTTTTTAATACATTCCATATTGGAGAAGGAAATGGCAACCCACTCCAGTACTCTTGCCTGGAGAATCCAAGGGACAGGGCAGCCTGGTAGGCTGCCATCTATGGGGTCGCATAGAGTCGATACGACTGAAGCGACTTAGCAGCAGCAGCAATACATTCCATAATTCTAAACTCTAAAAATAATGCAAATCTAATTTCCTTTTTTGCAATGTTATGTCTGAAAAATGCTAATTTAACATCCTAAACTAGTATTCATAATTATTGGCAAAATGCCGAGGAGATCATTGGTTGATGTCAGAATCACAGTACTTCCGGCAAAAAACAATTACTGCTTAACAATATTCAATAATACTATACAAAATGCAGCTAAATTTGCGGTAATAAAGCAAGGTACTAGCATGAAAAGGTATTTAATTGTTCTTGAAGTGCACTATTAGCAGGCCAGGGTGGCATCACACAACATGATGACATAAATTGGCATATCAGAGTTAAAAGGAACTTTCACTCCTCTTTATATTTTCATATCAGTATATCTAAACTGCAATCTATTTTATATAAATATCAAAGATATCATCACAATGATATTAAATAAGATTCCATGTTTTCATTAAGCAAATCAAAATATAAAATAGCCCCTGAAGAAGTTGAGAGTTATGTGCAAATATGCTGTAATGAAAAATATTAAATAAGAACCTGAAATGTTAGATCCATGAATTAAGGTAAATTGGAAGTAGTCAAACAGGAGACGGCAAGAGTGAACATTGGAATTTTAGGAATCAGTGAAATAAATTGGACAGGAGTGGGAGAATTTAATTCAGATGACCATCATATCTACTACTGTGGGCAAGTATCCCTAAGAAGAAATGGAGTAGAACTTATAGTCAACAAGAGAGACTGAAATGCAGGACTTGGGTGCAATCTCAAAAACAACAGAATGATCTTGGTTCATTTCCAGGGCAAACCATTCAATATCATGGTAATCCAAGTCTATGGCCCAACCACTAATGCCAAAGAAGTGGAAGTTAAACAGTTCTATGAAGATCTACAAGATCTTCTAGAACTTACATCAAGAAAAGATGTCCTTTTCATCACAGGGGACTAGAATGCAAAAGTAGGATGTCAAGAGATAGCCGGAGTAACAGGCAAGTTTGGCCTTGGAGTACAAATGAAGCATGGACAGGCAAACAGAGTTGTGTGAAGAGAATGCACTGGTCATAGCAAACACCCTCTTCCAACAACACAAGAGACGACTCTACACATGGACATCACCAGATGGTCAATACTGAAATCAGACTGATTATTTTCTTTGCAGCCAAAGAGGGAGAAGCCCTACATAGTCAGCAAAAACAAGACTGGGAGCTGACGGTGGCTCAGATCATGAGCTCCTTATTGCCAAATTCAGACTTAAATTGAAGAAAGTAGGGAAAACAAGCAGGTCATTCAGATATGATCTAAATCAAATCTCTTACGATTATACAGTGTAAGTGACAAACAGATTCAAGGGACTAGATCTGATAGAGTTCCTCAAGAACTATGGACAGAGATTCGTGACAATGTACAGGAGGAGTTGATCAAAACCATCACCAAGAAGAAGAATGCAAAAAGGCAAAATGGTTGTCTGAGAAGGCCTTACAAATAGCTGAGAAAAGAAAAGAAGCAAAAGGTAAAGGAGAAAAGGAAAGATATACCCATATGAATGTAGAATTCCAAAGAAACCAAGGAGAGATAAGCCTTCCTAAGTGAAATATCAAAAAAGGGGGGGGGGGGGGGGGGAANATGGTTGTCTGAGAAGGCCTTACAAATAGCTGAGAAAAGAAAAGAAGCAAAAGGTAAAGGAGAAAAGGAAAGATATACCCATATGAATGTAGAATTCCAAAGAAACCAAGGAGAGATAAGCCTTCCTAAGTGAAATATCAAAAAAGGGGGGGGGGGCGGGGAACAATAGAATGGAAAACACTAGAGAGCTCTTCAAGAAAATTAGAGATATCAAGGGAACATTTCATACAAGTTGCTAGTGCTAAGTCATTTCAGTTGTGCCCAATGGATTATAGCCTGCCAGGCTCCTCTGTCTATGGGATTCTCCCACAGAATCATGGACTGGCAAGAATACTGGACTAGGTTGCCATTCCTTCTCCAGAAGATCCTCCTGAGCCAGGTCTCCAGCATCACAAGCAGATTCTTTACTCTCTGGGCTACTAGGGAAGCCCTGTTTCATGCAAAGATGGGCACAAGAAAGAATAGAAATGGTATGGACCTAAAAGAAGCAGAGGATACTAAGAGGTAGCAAGAATACACACAAGAACTATACAGAAAAAGATCTTAATGACCCAGATACCCACAGTGGTGTGATCACACACCTAGGGCCAGACATCCTGGACTGCGGAGTTAAGTGGACCTTCGGAAGCATCACTACAAACAAAGCTAGTTGAGGTGATGGAATTCTAGCTGAAATATTTCAAATCCTAAAAGGTGGTAACATGAAAGTGCTTCACTCAATATGCCAGGAAAATTGGAAAACTCAGCAGTGGCCACAGGAAGGAAAAGGTCAGTTTTCATTTCAACCCCTAAGAAAGACAATGCCAAAGAATGCTCAAACTACTGCACAATTGAACTCATCTCACATGTAAGCAAAGTATTGCTCAAAATTCTCCAAGCTAGGCTTCAATAGTACATGAACCAAGAATTTTCATATGTACAAGCTGGATTTAGAAAAGACAGAGGAACCAGAAAACAAATTGATAGTGAAGGACAGGGGAGGACAGTGAAGACTGGTGTGCTACAGTCCATGGGGTCACAGAGAATAAGACATGACTTACAGACTGAACAACAACAAAAAATGCTGATACCTTTAACTTTATGAAGGTATGGTGGTTTCTAAACCACCACCACCATAAACTTCTTGGGAGGATGAGCTTCCCTCATAGCTCAGTTGGTAAATCATCTGCCTGCAATGCAGGAGACCTGGGTTAAATTCCTGAGTCAGGAAGATCCCCTGTAGAAGGAAATGGCAACCCACTCTAGTATTCTTGCTTGGAGAATCCCATGGACAGAGGAGCCTGGCAGGCTACAATCAGTGGGATCACAAGAGTCAGACACAATTTAGCGACTGAACAACTACCATCTTTAACTTTTCACATGTCTGATCACCATTCAAAGCCTCTAAAGCAGTAATTTCTTTTTCCAGTAGTCATGTATGGATGTGAGAGTTGGACTATAACAAAGCTGAGTGCTGAAAATTGATGCTTTTGAACTGTGATGTTGGGGAAGACACTTGAGAGTCCCTCAGACTGCAAGGAGATCCAACCAGTCCATCCTAAAGGAAATCAGTCCTGAATATTCATTGGAAGGATTGATGCTGAAGCTGAAGCTCCAATACTTCAATCACCTGATGCAAAGAACCGACTCATTGGGAAAGACCCTGATGCTGGGAAAGATTGAAGATGGAAGGAGAAGAGGACAGAGAATGAGATGGTTGGATGGCATCACTGAAGTGATGGATGTGAGTTTGAGTAGGTTCCGGGAGTTGGTGATGGACAGGGAAGCCTGGCATGCTGCAGTTCATGGAGTCGCAAAGAGTTGGAAAAGACTGAGCGACTGAACTGAATTGAAAGTAGTAATTTCGTTCTCTTATCTGTGACTTGTGTGACAGCAAAAGACATTTCATTAATTGCATGATTCTCACTTCTTTTAGAGTAAAATATATTTCACAGATAGAGGGAAATTGTGTTATAATGTATAGTTGCTGCTGCTGCTGCTAAGTCACTTCAGTCGTGTCCGACTCTGTGCGACCCCATAGACGGCAGCCCACCAGGCTCCCCCGTCCCTGGGATTCTCCAGGCAAGAACACTGGAGTGGGTTGCCATTTCCTTCTCCAATGCATGAAAGTGAAACGTGAAAGTGAAGTCGCTTCAGTCGTGTCCGACTCTTAGTGACCCCATGGAGTATACTCTGTGCGACCCCATAGACGGCAGCCCACCAGGCTCCCCCGTCCCTGGGATTCTCCAGGCAAGAACACTGGAGTGGGTTGCCATTTCCTTCTCCAATGCATGAAAGTGAAACGTGAAAGTGAAGTCGCTTCAGTCGTGTCCGACTCTTAGTGACCCCATGGAGTATAGCCTACCAGGCTCCTCTGTCCATGGGATTTTCCAGGCAAGAGTACTGGAGTGGGTTGCCATTGCCTTCTCCGAATGTATAGTTGTCTTCACAAAAACCAACCTGTTGACTATTTTAGTAACCCATTGTTTGGTTTACAGAGGGAAGAAAAATGGCTTTTCTCCAGTATTTAGGGAAATTGTTTCCATAATTTTACAGAAAATAGTTTAAACCATAAGAATTAACTTTTAGAGTACAATCTCATTAGTTATAGAAAAATATAGAGAAATTAACATGGCGTATCAGAAAAAGTGAGGTGAAAGTGAAAGTTGTTCAGTCATGTTTGATTCCTTGCGGCCCCATAGACTATACAGTCCATGGAATTCTCTATGGAAAGAATACTGGAATGGGTAGCCTTTCCCTCCCCCAGGGGATCTTTCCAACCCAGGGGTCGAACCCAGGTATCCCGCATTGAAAGAAAGTGAAGTCACTCAGTCATGTCTAACTCTTTGTGACCCCATGGACTGTAGCCCACCAGGCTTCTCCATCTATAGAATGTTCTAGGCAAGAGTACTGGAGTGGGTTGCCATTTCCTTCTCCAGGGGATTTTCCCGACCCAGGGATTGAACCAAGGTCTCCACCATTGCAGGCAGACACTTTACCATCTGAGCCACCAGAGAATCCCTGGTGGGATTCCGCATTGAAGGCAGATTCTTTACCAGCTAAGCCACAAGGGACATCCAAAAATACTACAGTGGGTAGCCTATCCCTTCTCCAGGCAATATTCCAGACCCAAGAATTGAACTGGGGTCTCCTGCACTGCAGGTGGAATCTTTACCAACTGAGCTATCTGGATACTAAACTGGCTTGAAAAGTAGTTATACAACTGTCTAAGGAAGATTAATCCAATTTATAACAGCAAGTTTATGGCAAAAATATTAAATGTCACACAGAATGGACTACTGGAGAACAGTATAGAAGGAAGCTAAGATTTTCCATGGAGATCAGCTTTAGAAGGGTTGGAGTGATAATTAAAAAGAAAAAGGAGCAGTGCAATAGGTAGTTTAAGGTAATTTTGAAAGTTCCCCATAATCTCCTCCTTCAGTTCAGTTCAGTTCAGTCGCTCAGTCGTGTCCGACTCTTTGCGACCCCATGAATCACAGCATGCCAGGCCTCCCTGTACATCACGATCTCCCAGAGTTCACTCAAACTCATGTCCATCGAGTCGGTGATGCCATCCAGCCATCTCATCCTCCGTCATTCCCTTTTCCCCCTGCCCCCAATCCCTCCCTGCATCAGAGTCTTTTCCAATGAGTCAACTCTTCGCATGAGGTGGCCAAAGTACTGGAGTTTCAGCTTTTGCATCATTCTTTCCAAAGAACACCCAGGGATGATCTCCTTTAGAATGGACTGGTTGGATCTCTTTGCAGTCCAAGGGACTCTCAAGAGTCTTCTCCAACACCACAGTTCAAAACCATCAATTCTTCGGCACTCAGCGTTCTTCACAGTCCAACTCTCATATCCATACATGACCACTGGAAAACCATAGCCTTCACTAGACGGACCTTTGTTGGCAAAGTAATGTCTCTGCTTTTCAATATGCTATCTAGGTTGGTCATAACTTTTCTTCCAAAGAGTAAACGTCTTTTAATTTCATGGCTGCAGTCACCATCTGCAGTGATTTTGGAGCACCAAAAAATAAAGTCTGACACTGTTTCCACTGTTTCCCCATCTATTTCCCATGAAGTGATGGGACCGGATGCCATGATCTTCGTTTTCTGAGTGTTGTGCTTAAACCAACTTTTTCACTCTCCTCTTTCACTTTCATCAAGAGGCTTATTAATTTCTCTTCACTTTCTGCCATAAGGGTGGTGTCATCTGCATATCTGAGATTATTGATATTTCTCCCAGCAATCTTGATTCCAGCTTGTGCTTCTTCCAGCCCAGCGTTTCTCATGATGTACTCTTCCTTAATCCCCCAATTTAATTTAATTAAACTTGCTCTTCCAATGAAGAAACTTCAAGATAAGCTTGTTAGGTACTTTTCTATCAGATTTTTAACCCCTAAGTCTCCCCTTCCCACCTAACCCCAGTATAAAAATTCAGAACTTGCCAACTAATGTAAAAAAGGCATCAGTGGGAGCTTGGGAGACACTGAAAGAAGAGGATCAAAGATGATAAATGACATATTTTTGAATAGACTCTTTTAGTAGATTGCAGACACTATTAAAAGGAATTTTTTTAATGAAGAAATTAGCTTATTATGAATTAAGATGATTTGTGAATTAAGTCATGTTAATTTTGAGGCAATGGTACCATCTCAAGATGGAAATTATAAATAGATAAATTATTGGTGTGCAGCTAAGTATGGCAATGTGTAGCTTTGAAAGTCATCAGCAAAGATGTTATATTTGAAAATATATTATGGAATTACATTTTAGAACCCAGCAAAATACCTGGGGTCCATCTTAGTACATACATGCTAAGTAGTAAATATCAATGAGAAACTATAACAATCCAAGATAACAGGACCACTAAATCCTCAGACCACTGAGTATTAAAGATATGGGTCATCCATTTTCTTCCCCAAGAAACCTTTCCGACCCAGCAATCAAGCCCACATCTCCTGCTTGGCCGGCAAATTCTTTCTCACTGAGTCTCCTGAGAAGCCCACAGCTCACNTGGGACCGGATGCCATGATCTTCGTTTTCTGAGTGTTGTGCTTAAACCAACTTTTTCACTCTCCTCTTTCACTTTCATCAAGAGGCTTATTAATTTCTCTTCACTTTCTGCCATAAGGGTGGTGTCATCTGCATATCTGAGATTATTGATATTTCTCCCAGCAATCTTGATTCCAGCTTGTGCTTCTTCCAGCCCAGCGTTTCTCATGATGTACTCTTCCTTAATCCCCCAATTTAATTTAATTAAACTTGCTCTTCCAATGAAGAAACTTCAAGATAAGCTTGTTAGGTACTTTTCTATCAGATTTTTAACCCCTAAGTCTCCCCTTCCCACCTAACCCCAGTATAAAAATTCAGAACTTGCCAACTAATGTAAAAAAGGCATCAGTGGGAGCTTGGGAGACACTGAAAGAAGAGGATCAAAGATGATAAATGACATATTTTTGAATAGACTCTTTTAGTAGATTGCAGACACTATTAAAAGGAATTTTTTTAATGAAGAAATTAGCTTATTATGAATTAAGATGATTTGTGAATTAAGTCATGTTAATTTTGAGGCAATGGTACCATCTCAAGATGGAAATTATAAATAGATAAATTATTGGTGTGCAGCTAAGTATGGCAATGTGTAGCTTTGAAAGTCATCAGCAAAGATGTTATATTTGAAAATATATTATGGAATTACATTTTAGAACCCAGCAAAATACCTGGGGTCCATCTTAGTACATACATGCTAAGTAGTAAATATCAATGAGAAACTATAACAATCCAAGATAACAGGACCACTAAATCCTCAGACCACTGAGTATTAAAGATATGGGTCATCCATTTTCTTCCCCAAGAAACCTTTCCGACCCAGCAATCAAGCCCACATCTCCTGCTTGGCCGGCAAATTCTTTCTCACTGAGTCTCCTGAGAAGCCCACAGCTCACCACATAAAGGACTCCAGTGGGTGCTGGTTAAACCAAGCATAAACCCTGAATGAGAACTTAAAAAAAAAAAAAGGAAGAAGTATATAAAGTACATGTTATGACTAAAAATAGACTGTTCGGCTATGAATATTATCTTAATATATATCAATTAATGAGTTTTTTCTAATCCCTCCCTTAGTATTATGTGTTTCAAGTTCCTTCCCCCATGCCCTGCATCCTTTCCATGTCTCTAGCTCCTACTAGACAACCTCTTACATCATACTCTTCCTACTTGCTGGACCCAGGTCCTCTATTCTGATAATAATGTTCTTCTCCCACTGTGTCCCAAAGATAGGAAAATGCTCTGCCATTGCCAATCTCTGAGCTATCTGCTTCTTCCCTAGATGACATCTTAGATCTTCTGTAACCTATATAACCAACTCCATATATTATATTTGTTTCGTTCAAAATGATCTAAAGTAGTTCTTTTTCTGACTTAAACCCAAAATGATACCCTGATTTTTCCTGAATGAAAAGACAAAACATGGGAAAAGTTCATTAAGCAACTGCTTTTAAAACTGCAAAAGCAAATAAAACATTCCTCCTAGCCTGTTGTTTTTCACTTTTATACAGAGGATACATGATAAAGCTTTTACATGTAGACTAAAGGCCAAGAATCGATCCCTAATGAAAGGAGGGAAATTGCCTTGAGAGATACACACTTATATGTTGGGACTGAAGAGAAAAGCAAAGCTTGGGCTAACTTTAGAGCACCCCTGCCGCCAGCACACACCCCAGACCTGGCATCTTACCATGGAGAGGACCGTAGGATTGGGGCAGGGGGACGGGGAATGGGACAGGAAAGGAAGCCTCACTACAATGTACCATGTGCTTTAACCTCAAAGTTCCAAAATTTCCCTATTTATTTGGCCACTGCTGAGCAATGGCCCAGCCAGCCTTCCTGCCTGCTCCGCTCCAACATCCCTGACTGTCACTCACTTACAGACATCCCACAGTCAGCTGTCACACATCCTTAAACACAGAAGAAACTCATTCAGGCTTGGAATTTTGATTATGACACAGAGCTCAATATCTTTAACTATTAATGTGAAACGACCATTTCTAAGTATGAATTACTATGTAAAAAGAATGCCTAGGCCACATTAGAAAAGGAAAATGTTTCTTGATGAAAACCACCACTGTTGCTGCTGCTGCTGCTAAGTCACTTCAGTTGTGTTCAACTCTGTGCGACTCCATGGACTGCAGCCTACCAGGCTCCTCCATCCATGGGATTTTCCAGGCGAGAGTACTGGAATGGGTTGCCATTGCCTTCTCCACGAAAACCACCACTATCACACCCCAAATCCTTAGCTCTAATTATTTTTAAAATTATTGTGAGTGTTATATTTGCTTCCTGACTTAATAACCTCTGTGGAGATATATAAAGATGATCCAAACAAGAAGAAGCACGACTTACTGACAGCAATGGAGTCACCTACCACCCCATTTGGAAGAGACTCAAATTACAGGCAGGAGGAGATGTGGGAAAGCTCTATAGTGACAGAAGTGGAGGGTCAGTCCTGATGGGACCTTGAAAGCATAGGGAAGCTGGAGGCGGGCTGAGGGGATTCTCCCCCAAATACCAAAAATTTAAAAATTAATATTGATAATAGAAGAACAATGAAACACTAGTCTAAACATCACAAAAAGGTAAGTATCAAAGCCTTAGTATAACCTATCATTAAAAGTATTTAGTTCATGTTTTATTCAAATGTTAACATATGACACTAGATTCTAAGGAATACCTTTGAGAAAAAAAAATTAGAGATATTAGCTAAGTGAGATGTGTATAAGAGACAGCTCCAACACCACAGTTCAAAACCATCAATTCTTCAGCGCTCAGCGTTCTTTATAGTCCAACTCTCACATCCATACAT